>MDKH01230931.1:0-43903 GCA_005239495.1 Nicotiana undulata
GGTGATCTTCCATTTCTACAGTTCTTTACATACCGATCATTATCGTCAGGGAGTTGCTGCACGCGTAATTGGAATGTTAAACTAGCAAGAGAAGCTCAAAGAAAGAATTCTGTCGATTACATGAGTTTCAGTCTTTCAGAGAACGAAATATAAACAGGTTCTGATAAAAGACCATTAAAAGAAGCTCAATTTGATTTAACAGACGCAACAAAAGGTACCTTCGCAGTTGAACTTGACAGCATGGAGAGAAGGCTAATGCATATAGAACTAACAGTCATGGCAGGCGACCACGAGTCATACAAAATATCTGCAAGATAGAAAGTAGTTATCAACTGCTGCTTTTACAGACACAACTGTAACTTAGTCCCAAACAAGGTGCCGTAGAATCCTCACTTGACCATGATTCTCTATTTAAATTCATCTCAGTCTCTTAGGCCAACATTATGCAGAATAAAAGTACTAGAAGTTCCTACTACGGCTAAAAGACTCCTAGAAAACACAGGACATAAAGTAAACAAACTAACGTGACTAAAATATATTCCCAACTAATTGATATCGCCTATGTAGATCTTTTTCTTTCATTGTCGCTATCTTTCTGTAGATGATGCTTTTTGCAAAGGAAACACCTAGTCAACTGACCACGGCCTTTCTACTTTTACTTCCACAAATTAAAGAAAACAAGACTGCTATATAAAGGCGTGAAACAAGATAACTCGAAACTAAGTAAGATGGCATTCCTCTTCTCTGTCTTATGAATCCCGAGGTCACGTATTGATAAAGTAGTCTGCTGACAACACCTGTGATGAGCCCAGTGTATCTCTCGCATCGTCCAAAAATGAGGAAGCAAGTAAGAACTGGATCAAACATGACCGAGAAGACAATTAAACGACTCGCTAATACATTTCACTGCACCCCAACACCAACCCTGACTCTATCCCGTCAATACTCATAAAGCCTTCCAGATCTTGAATTCAATTTCTTAAATACTAATTTCATCCGCAGATCACCAGTAATCTTGAACTAATTGATTCATTTCAGTAAGCTCTCATAATAAATTCTGAAACCTAATTTGGTGCCATGTGATAATAAAAAATGCTGGAATTGGCTCACAAACCACTTAAAACAAAGTCCATCTGTAAAAGAAATATTTGGGACTGCGCTGAACCTAAGTTATAGGATCAATATTAACTCTAATTTGCTACTTAGCATTATTAGAAATGAAATTAGTGGAATAAGGTCTTTAAGAGATATTGTAGGATCTTAGTTAATAAAATAATATGTTTTAGGGAAGTTATTTGGGAGGCTGCATAATGCTAACATAACAAAATTTAGATAAATGGGAAGAATGAGTGAAGTAAATTTAGTTGTTTTCATCGAGATTCTGTTCCAGCCAAATGAGAAGTAAAAGAGGACCAACTTTTGCCAGTCCTAACTGGAATATGTTTGTGACAGTTGGCTAGAAAACATTATCCTGGTCTTTTCTAATTTACAGAAACCGTTTGTCTCTAAGTTTTCACACACTTATGCAATTAACTTTTAACAATTGAAAGATGTATCTTACGGAAACTTATCATGTTGCTATATCACTAAATATCTTATGCCTAACGTTAACTACAATAGCGCCTTCGAAATTTGCACAGGAATGAATAGACTTCCAGTGACAACTTCTTGAATAGCTGTCTTAGTATGAATATTTTTGTCTTTTTTAAATATACAGTACTTAAACATCATAGGATAAGGTCTGCGTACATACCACCTTCCTTTACCCTCCCCAAACCCCACATGCTGGGATCATACTGGGTTTGTTGTTGTTGTTGTTTTAAACATCATACAAGGATACAGACCTAGCTTTAAGTTAATACAGACCGCCCCAAGTTTATTGATCAAAGAACAAAATGTAGCTGTCTTTCTCTCAACATGGTTATAGGGGGGGAAAAGGCAACATGCGATAAAGATCACAGCTAACTTTAGATGCTAATCAGAAGATAAAAAAGAAAGACGAAAATCAAGCTTATTCATGAACTTATAAGTAAACTTTGTTCTGTTGTTGGAGGCATGACTTTAACACTGTTCAAAGGATAAAGCTCCTGGAGAACAACTTCCATGAAACAGGGACATAGGGCGATTAAAGGCAAATTAAAGATTTCAACTAAATTATGCCTCCTAAAAGACAAGCACCAATTGTATGGTGTAGCGGTTAATGATACTAGGTGATTTCTTCTAATATGTCTAAACTTTGGTGGTAAAGTCACTCGGTACCTATGTTGGTGGAAGACAGCAGGTTAAATATTCAAGGGGTACACAAGTTGGGTCCGACACCACCATTTTCCCAAAAAAAGGTGGAAAGTGATAAGGTACATTTATTAAATTAAAGAGAACCTTATTTTGGAATATGAGAGGGGGATAGCTGCTACTAAGTGTTGGTGTTTGGTATTCGCCTTCTTAAGACAGATAAGTCTAGAAAGTTAAAGAGATTAATAAGGCAAAGGCGTAGAGCAAAAACCAATGTTATGCCTGAAAAGAAACTATATGACTTCTCTGCAATTCGTAGTTGCTTATTCTACTTGGGCTAAGAGTCCTCTCAAAAAGTAAATGGGTCCATGTTTTTATTATCCGTCAAACATCATTAACTATTATTCTATAGCTGGAAATGAATCAACAAATACTACTGGGACATAAATGGGGAAGCGAACTCAATAACAAAAACACCCAATCTAAGTAAAAATGCTGATTGACATTGCGCAACAATCTACCATTCGAACCAATTATCCGCCAAGTTATTTTAGAGCATTGAGAAACCTATAATTCCTGGTGTCAATCTTTAAGTTTCAACAGTCGTATCAAGAATTATTCACTATATGATTGCCAAGGATTTTCATTAGAAGCTTCATCTCATGCATTCCAAATTAAGCCCTTAGACTCGACCAGTGACCAAATCAATAAATTTCTTGGTGATAAGAAATAGAGGAGACTTGAGCCGAGTGAATAAATACCTAAACAAATGTGCCCGTTGCTATAGATATGAGGGTGCATGGGAGCTGGAGGCACAAATATCACCTGCATCAATGTAGTCCGCCATAATTAGTAGGATAGGAGTTCCAATCAAGCACATTAACAAGAAACAACATCTTTCATCCAATATGAGAATATAACTGAACTGTGTCGACCATTAAATATGCACCTGGGGAGCTTCCATAGGATAATGTTCTGGGAAATCAACTTGAAGCTGATAAGTTTCATTATCATATAGCGTTCCAGGAGCACCATTCACATCGATCACCCACCTTCTCACAAAGAACCGACATCAATCAAAAGTTATTGCAACCAAACGCCCTCATCTTCTACTAATAAAATTAAGAGCGAAACTTGGTGTCTTTGGTATGATATAAAATTTTGTCCTTGATGAAATTAATGTTCCATTGTTTTGTTAACCTGAATTGCAGAAAATGTTACTGTTGAAGGAACTCTTTTTTTTTTTTTTTGTGGTGATTCTCCACCAAAAAGGGAAAATAAATTTCGTCCCTTGCGGGTGAAAGTCATCTACTTTTAACAAATATCTCAACTGTTAATTCGACCAGCACAAATACATTGCTATTAATCTTTCATACTCAAAAATATCACCAAAACACTATGGGGTCTTTTTGTCTAGAAACATGTTATGACTAGTAATACAGGAATTGTAATGCAGTATTTAATTTTTTATCGGGCATTTGGTTCTTTATACTTAAAAAGGGATATATAGGGTGTTGATAATGGGTTAAAGGAAACGAAATAGGGCAATTTTGTGTGTGAGTTTTTAATCCATGTATTTTTATCTCTTGCTATATTAGGCAATGGTGGAGCCACCTTAGTCTAAGGGGTGTCAATCGACCCCACTTGCGGGAATTCACTGTGTTTGTTGTTGTTGTTGTATATACTATCAGAGCGGTGGATGTAGCCATATGCTACGGGTCCACCTGAACCATATACATTATATACATATATACTTTGTTGTTGTTGTATATACTATCAGCGGCGGATGTAGCGATATGCTATGGGTCCATCTGAACCATATACATTATACACACATATATATATATATATAACAAATATTAGACCTAAACCCATAATTTTATCTGTATAATAGCTTCAATGTTGAGAATCTAAAATGTTGAAGCCACTAAATTCAAATTCGGGATCCGCCTTAACACTATATGTTGAATCCCCTTAGCTTTCTTCTTTACTTCTTTATATTTTGATACCCCTTATTGAAATTCTCCGCTCCGCCACTAATATTAGGTATAAACTAATACATGAAGCGGTGTATAAAATTATAACAGGATTTCAAAAAATACAAGCCAAACACTGGAAAAAGCAAAATCCCAAATTTTACACCCTATCCTCCACCTTTACAAATACCATATGTCAGCTACCTTTATACACAACCAGACACTGACAAAATCCGTGAATTCCAAAGCAAATCATTTCTCAAAATACAAATATTTTCACATATTAAAAAAAACAATAAATGAATTAATTTAATCTAAAGTTCATCCAGTTCCATGAAAAAAAAGAAATTTCAGTGACAAAGATTAGAAAATAGTAATAATAAAGAGGAAAAAGGAAAAACCTTTGAAGATTATCAGAGGGTTTAAGGTTGAAACCAGCAGGAGGATTAACTTGCCATTCCACTAACTCTTTTTGGAGTCGATTGCATGCTATCTTGCTTAATGGCTGATAATTTGAATTAATTAATTAATATAAATATCAAAATTACATGAAATAGAGAGAAATTATAAAAGAGAAGAAGAAGAAGAACCTTGGGAGAGGAGTGGGAGGCGCTGGTCATGGCTCGCCGCGTTATGTCCATGAAACCAAAGAGAGGAATATGAAAATAGCTTGATTTTCAAGTCCTAACTCCCCCCCTTCAACAGTTGCTTTTGTAGTGTATTTGTGTCTTTCAATTTATGTGATATAATAATAATTTTAAATATTAAATATTTTATAATATTTATTACATACTCCATGATATATTAAAGGTTATAAAATTCAAATGAATAAATATACAATAACAACAATAATATACCTAGGCTAGTATTATCCCACACCATAATGTATAACATTTATTTAGTTATAAAGCGTTTGAATTTTATAACCTTTAATATATCATATGTAAATTATATTTTATTCTTTTTTTAAACAGAAAAAAACATGTTATATAAACAAAAATAGATGGAGTAATTATTATAAATATATGAATTTTACTCCTTTTTAGCGCCGCCACCTTTGACGCAGCAGCAAATGCTTTTTTCTTTTAATCCAAATGAATACAAACTTTAAAAATTCCAACTATAACATAGATATTCTGTCATAGACACCAAACCTAGCCAATAGGCAATGAATGAACAAATCCCAACCAAATATTTTTCATTTACACACCCCTTCTGCTCAACTGTTTTTTTTTTTGCTAGTAAATTCGATCTTCTCTAGAAAGATCATCTTATAGCAAATCCAAGATATATCACTAGTAATTTGTTCATTTACATGCAGTGGCGAATTCATAACATGGAGTCAATGGATTCTGCTCTTTATTTATTATGTCAATTAATTTCATAATCATAGATGATATATGTAGTTTAAGACCGTGTTTTAAAAGGTGTGGGCGAAAGGCGCGGTGTTTTACGCATGCCTCAGAGAAACGTAAGCCCAAGGCAAGGGATATATATTTAATTTTTAATATTTCATAAAATAATATAATTACAGTAAATATTCTTAAATAGGTAAATTGCATAAGAATTGTAGAAAACTATATATAAGTAAAAAAAAAAAAAAAAATATATATATATATATATATATATATATAGATGTGCTCTATCCCCACGAAAAAAATGGTAAAAACAATCCATTATTGCTTTTTACAAGCACAAGTAACTTGAGTTGAAAACAATAAACTTTTCTACAGGAAGGAAAAAAAGGATAACTAGCCTGCAATTTGAACTTTGAACTTGCTACTATGGAGGGGAATGATTTTTTTTTTTTTTTGTATTTGCAAAAGAAAATTGACTTTTCAGGAGATAGTAGCAAACTAGTGGACAAGATAAAAAAATGGGAAAGAATTTTTGAGTAACTAGAAGTTGTCATAGAAGGTATGAATCCAACAAACTGTATAGAGACGTTGTCCTGTAACAGTTTCCACATAACTAGCTAATGCAACGGTAAGTAAATGACACAAGGGATTTTACGTGGAATTTAATTCCTAGGTTGCAATAGGTTGTAATCTAAAAATTTCAACTTCTCTACTGAGCAATATTTAGATTACAACCTATTGCAACCTAGGAATAAAACTCTTAATTCCTCACTAACTTGTATAAGCCACTTTGCAAATACATTTATTACAAAGACTTCAACTCATGACTAACTCTAGTCATGACACAAACACTAAGAGCTTATGGTTTTCAAAGGTTCCTTATTAGAGCTTCTAAATAAGCAAAGTAGGAATTACAATGAAGAACAAATACAAAGATACAACTCAACTAAGGACGTACAAGAGATTTGTTGTAGGAACTGGTCCGTAGTAGTGTTGTACTTTGTTCTTGATGCACTTGTGACTTCAATGCTTGATTATCAGATCTGGAGTGCTTGAATTGAATTCCAAAGTGTTCCAGTGATGTTTTGTTGTAATGCTTCTTGTTAATACCCATTGGATGACATCACTTGAATGATGTAATCACTTGGTTGGTACAAGGTCCTTCCCAATGGGAAATGACTGTTGCATTGTTTCTGCACTGTAGCGTGTACAGTGTAGACAGTCACTTTTTAGTTGTAGAGAGTTGACTTCGTACTGTTGTCATGGAAACTCAAAGGGATCAGGTCCTTGAGTTATTCTTTATCGTCTGAAGTCATAAAGCTCACATTAGCTTGAGTCCGTTGATTGAGATATATACCAAGTGTGCAATAGTTTCTTTATCTGGTTCTTTGATAGTAAGTTTGTTAGATCATCAAAACATAAATCTAAGAGACTCTAAACCCATCAAACTGACTTTTGAGAGTTTGGGTATTATATTAAGGATTTACACGGCAAATTTTATTGTAATTTGAAAAAGTCTCCTCGGCTTATACCCCACTACAAAAACGTGCCTCAACGTCCGTACGTACGTACGCACCGAATTGTTGGGCGTACGCCTCTTGAGACTTTCGCCCCCCACCATCGCCTCGTGCATTTTTGGCACGCTTTGCTCCTGGTCTGGCCCCAAAAACGCCTTTAAAAACACTGATTCAAGATAGAATAGTAAATTTTTGTTGAACTAGCCCGTATCCGTCACTCCTAGATATTCTTTTTATAAAGACCATTAATAGGAGAGGATGGAGGTGTTTGGCTGGGTACGTCGTCAAGAGTGCTCGAAATTTTGGGTTCGGCTTTAGGCGACCAATTTCGTTGAGCCGCCTTGTCTAGTATCACCTCAATTAAGGCACGAAAAGAACAGAAGTGAATGAAAGTACTGTACTGTTGGCTGGCTCAAATGGAAGGAAAGGAATCTGATTACTTGCAGATAGTAAGATAAAAAAATTCAATTTTGAAATGATAGATTCTGAGAGTCTCTCTGTTCTTTTCTTTTTAGAACTGTGCTTCCCTTGGAAAAAAAAGAAAGAAGACACGTATCTTGAAACTAATCACTCCCGTTGTTTCACTTTGTTTGATACTATTTACTTATCAGACGGTTTCAAAAAGAATGACACAAATTTCAAAAGCTTATTAGTCACACAAATGTATAGCCACAAGTTTCAAAAATCTTTATTTATTAAATTCCCTGTCAAATCACACTATGTAAAACATAGTGAAAACAATAAAAAATTGGATACGTAATTATGAAGCTTAAGTTTGGAAATGCAACAATAGAACACATGAGAAAGCATGAGAATTGCAAGGGGCTTAAAAGATTGTAATAAAATTATTTACAATATTGAAATTTGGTTGTACAATACAAATAATCATACAGAAACTTTAGTTGTCTTACTTTCACCATTGATGAATTATGGCAATTGTTTTCCCCCTCGAGATCTTTATTTGCACAACAATATGTACTCATAGGAATGAGATTTACCTTGCAAAATTAACTGGATAACCATAAATCTACAACCTTGACTTCTTCAAACAAAATCATTCCTTAGCAGCATAACCAAGAATCCCTATGTCATTGGCTGATTTATTGGTCAGAAGGGCAAAATGAACAGGACACAACAAATGGATTTTTGACAAAGAGAAACAAGCCAAATATCATACTTTATAACAAGAACTTGATAAATTCAAAGCCCATTACAACAACATTATCAGTATAATCCCACATAGTGGGGTATGAGAAATAGTGTGTACGCAAACCTTGCCCCTACCTCACGAAACTGAAATTAGATCAGTTGCTGATACACACAGATAAAACTGTCACAAGATATGTATATTAGGATGTACTATGCATGCGTACGTATACGTCTGTGTAGAAATAAAGCATATTAGACTGATGCACTACCAATGTGCTTGGCAATTGCCTGCTGCAGCTCCTCTTTTTTAGCTCCTACAACCTTATCGACAATATTACCCTCCTTGAGGAACATGAAAGTTGGCATTGCCTCCACAGCCCAATCAGTAGCAACCGACTGTAACAAGGAAATAAGACGTAAACACAAGTTGTCACTCATCTCAATTGGATATCGTAATTCCTATAGGAATCATTAATAGGTTAAGCATCCCAAGCTTCTAAGTATACTGTGACGTTAAATTTACCTTCAATTCATCCACATCTACCTTCAAGAAGGTAACATTGGGTAGTTTGCTGGCCAATTCTGACAAAAATGGGGCAATGAACCGACAGGGACCACACCAAGAAGCAGTGAAGTCCACGACTATCTGCGACAACAGTAATCTGAATAAATGAAGTGAAGAGATAGAAGGAAATAGCTAGAAAAGGACTATACATACTATAACTTTCAGCTCTTATTTTGCATTCAAAATGGAAAATATCTTTTATGACAATATACACGTCTATCTTCCTAATTTAGTAAAACTAATAGTGAAACAAACAAACAACGATCTCAAGAATAATTGATGCTTTATGCTCATATCCATTAATTTGCTAGCGTCTATAACCAAGTGAGGGGTAGCCCTGCAGCCTCAAGGCACTGATGTGGTATGGACGCTAGCAGCAATAAATCTGCAGTTCACTCACTTGGTCCTCCATACTTTAAAAAAAAGGGCAGCCCCGTGCACTAAGCTCCCGCTATGCGCGGGGTCCAGGGAAGGGCCGGACCACAATGGTCTATCGTACTTTCAGAGTTTTAAAATATATACATATAGAAATAGACAAATGAGATTCTCACGAACAATTTTTAATATCACCATGCCTAGAGTCAAAGCTCAGGCTGGGGCTGGGGGGGGGGGGGGGGGGGGGGGGGGGGGGGGGGGGTTGGAAATAGTTTTTAACTAGCAACAGATGCACGTCAGTTATAACGTCACAAGCTATGTCATTGTCTCAAGTGCAAACATCTTTTCTTGTGCAAAGAATAGAGCACATTTTTGTTAGATGAAAAGATAAAATTGTAAATCCAATCTTTACAAATATATGTTCCCTATAAAAGGGAGAGATGGCTAAAAAGAAAGAGGAAGTGGTGATTTGCTTCTGTCCTGAGGAGTACTGGTCATTTACTGTACTATTGTTTGATACGGTAGAAGAAAAAGTAAAAGATACTCCCTCTAGTCCATTTTAAATGATTTTCTAGCTTTTGACACTCCCAAAATCACTTAATAGTACTCCTTCCGGTCCATTTTAAATTATTTTCCAGGCTTCTAAATTTGACCCAAAATAAGCGATTTTTTAAAACCAAGTTGATTAATCCTTTTTTTTGAAATTTACCTTTCTCTCATAAATGTTGAAGTTTTTTCAAGGCAGGGTTAAAAGCGTGAAGCGAAGAAAAATGACAAGCCCCTTTTCGCTTAAAGCGTGAAGCAAGAAGCGAAGCGCTCGCTTTTTGAAGTGAAGCGGGGTTTAACAAAAATACTAAAATAAATACTGCATAGACAACACATTTAACTGTAAGCAAATGTTTAATACTTCAATGCAAAAACTAAATAGTAGCACAAAATGAGCATCCTATTCTTCTACAAGATTGTCAAATTCTTGTATACCACTATCATTAATTTATTATTATATTGCTCGTCATCTTCTTCTTCTCCTTCATCAACTAGGGACAAAAGAATTGTAGTTGCTTCTTTTCCCTTCCTCTGTGAGCTTGAAGTTGAAGTACTCCCCTCAAACCATAAATCCTCTCCCCAATTCCACGTGCCTCCGCAACACAGTGTTGTGAACGTTGCTCGCTTCAGCGCGAACAAAGCGAGGCGTCAAGTGCAGCGTATTAGGCAGTTGGAGCACTTCGGGCAAAAAAGCGATAAGCGATAAGCGCTCGCTTTAGTGTTAAAGTCACTGTCCACGGTCAGCTTAAGGGAATTTTTTTTTAAAAAAAACAATTCTTTTGTCACAAAATCAGCACTTTTCAAGGTTCTTCAAGTACAAGGCTCAGGTATGATTCCCTCCTCCTCCTCCTTTTCGATTCTGTGCTTAAAATTGCAGTGAGATGCTATTTTTTTTCTTCTCGTTTCTGGGCTAGCGAGTTGCAGCCAATTTTTTTTGTTCTTTTGTGTTGTGACTGCCAAATTTTTAATTATAATTAGCTAATTTTGGATGTTCATTTGTTATTCTTGTACAATGAGCATCCTATTCTTCTACAAGATTGTCAAATTCTTGTATACCACTATCATTAATTTATTATTATATTGCTCGTCATCTTCTTCTTCTCCTTCATCAACTAGGGACAAAAGAATTGTAGTTGCTTCTTTTCCCTTTCTCTGTGAGCTTGAAGTTGAAGTACTCCCCTCAAACCATAAATCCTCTCCCCAATTTCACGTGCCTCCGCAACACAGTGTTGTGAACGGTGCTCGCTTCAGCGCGAACAAAGCGAGGCGTCAAGTGCAGCGTATTAGGCAGTTGGAGCGCTTCGGGCAAAAAAGCGATAAGCGCTCGCTTTAGTGTTAAAGTCACTGTCCACGGTCAGCTTAAGGGAATTTTTTTTTTAAAAAAACAATTCTTTTGTCACAAAATCAGCACTTTTCAAGGTTCTTCAAGTTCAAGGCTCAGGTATGATTCCCTCCTCCTCCTCCTTTTCGATTATGTGCTTAAAATTGCAGCGAAATGCTATTTTTTTTCTTCTCGTTTCTGGGCTAGCGAGTTGCAGCCAAATTTTTTTGTTCTTTTGTGTTGTGACTGCCAAATTTTTAATTATAATTAGCTAATTTTGGATGTTCATTTGTTATTGATAGATTTTAAATGGCACCAAAAGAGGATAAGAAAGATCTGGCTTAGGCTAATTCCGAAAAAGCTAGCGAGACCAACAAACAGGCAATTAGATTTCTTTTATGCGACAAGATTTCTAATGGGGGAATTTATCGTCAAAAATTTCATCTCATCGGTGGTGAGCCAAACATTGCATATTGTCCTAATGTTCCGCCGCATGTGAAGGAAGAAATGAAAGCATACCTGCTAAAAAAAGAGTTAAAGACTCAAATGCATCATGAACAAGTGCATAATCTTGATGATGGAAGAGAAGAAGGTGACAACGATTTGTTGCTTCCATTATAATCACAAAAACAGGGAAGGATAAAAACAATGTGTTCAAGTAGTGGATCCATGGGTAAGACTAAGACTAAAGGTCCTCTAGATTGTTATTAGCCGCAAAAACCAGGAGATATGGTAGGTAAAAGCGGTAATCATCAAATTGATGCCAAGTACAACATATTGCATTAGTTTGATCTTCGGTGACATTTTCAAGGAAAGACCCTTCAGTAAAGTCTTTAATCGGACAATTAGAGTGCATTCCTATCTTGTTCAAAGGTCGTTGTTATTGAAATGATAAAGAGATTCACTAAACAAAGAAGCTTGGTGAAAACTGCAAAGACAAGATTTGCTACTGCTTTCTTGACTTTGAATAGGATGTATTTGAAAAAGTTGTTTGTTTCAGAAGAGTACACTAACAGTACCTATGGAAGGGAAGCTTGAGGGAGAAAAGCTACAGATACTATGCTTTCTAATGTTGGATTGTGGTTCATGCATGAAGATTAGTGGTCCTTTAGTTAAAGTGCTTCATTTTGCAAATACTTTGACATCAATTTGACGATTACCGCTTTTTCCTGCAATATATCCAGGTTTTTGCGGGTAATAACAATCTAGAGGATCTTTAGTCTTAGTCTTACCAGTAGATCTACAACTTGAATACATTGTTTGTACCCTTCCCTGCTTTTGTGATTTTAATGGAAGCGACAAATCATCATCACCTTCTTTTATTTCATCATCGTCATCATCGAGATTATGCACTTGTTCATAATGCATTCGAGTCTTTAACTCTTTTTTTTTGCAAGTATGCTTTCATTTCTTCCTTCACATGCGGCGGAACATTAGGACAAGATGCAACGTTTGGGTCACCACCGATGAGATGAAATTTTTGACGATAAAGTCCCATATTAGAAATCTTGTTACAGAAAATACATCTAATTGCCTGCTTGTTGGTCTCGCTAGCTTTTTCGGAATAAGCCTAAGCAGTATCTTTCTTATCCTTATTGAACAACAATTTTTTTTTGCTGCAACTCATTTTAATTTATAGCCCAGAAACGAAAAGAAAAAGAACAAGAATTGAAGAAGAAGAAAAAATTGACACCATTTCGCTGGAATTTTAAGCACAAACACGGAAACAAGAAGGAGGAAGAAGAAATCATACCTGGGCCTTTGAACTTGAAGAACCTTGAAGAGTGCTCAAAACCCCTAGTCACTAATGTTGCTCCTCTACTTAAAAGAACTGGGGGTTTTTCCCCCTTAAATTGATTAAAAACACAAAAGCGAGCGTTTCTCCTTTTTTTGGCAGAAGCGCTCGCATCCAACTGCCTAATAAGCTTCACATAATTGAAGCGCTACACTTGAAGCCTCGCTTCGTTTCGCGCTTAAAGCACTGACGCGAGCGTTTTTCACAACATTGTTCCAAGGTAATTGAATTGAGTGATTAAAGAGGTGTTTTTCAAGGCAATTGAATTAATCAATATCAGAATGGTTTCACATCTCTAATACTATCCCATCGTGTCTTATTGTAGCATAAATTTCATTTCGTCTCTTATTGTAAATTTATTTTTCGAAAAAAATAGATGGAGAATTTAATTGAAAGATTTTACGATTCCAAAGATATTGAAGTTGAAGACCCACTTAAAATAGTTCAACTCGAGACTCAATGGATATTAAAGTTGAAGATTCAATTGAGAGGATTGACGACTCAATGAACAATCAAATCGAAAACTCAATTGACAGAGTTGAATATTCAAAGAATGCTGAAGACTCTGCATAGATAGTTGAAGACTCAAATTAAAAAGTTGGACTGGATTTAGACTTGAATATTTTAGATTGTGATTTTGATTTGAACAAATTTCCTTATGAAAGTTAAAAACTTTGGTAGTGAAATGTTGACAATTTTGGCCCCCATTTTTTGTTTTCAAATTAGAAGATTCATTAGTTGGTGGAACCTTTCCGGTTTGAAATTTTGAGTTTGCACTATTTTGCTTCCCTACTATAAGCTTTATTTGTTGAAATTTTCAAGTATAGCCATTTTGACTTCAACTAATCTTTGATTGAAGAAAAACTTCATGTTGATTCGTTTATTGCGTACGGCGAATCATCACATTTCCCACAGCCAAATAGTCATTATTAAAAGTAAAAAGCAATAAGAAATATATAAAAGAAAGGATAATTTAGTCAAATAACTCTCTTAATTAATGCTATTAACTGATTTTTCTTAATGGATATGCCAAAAGCTAGAAAATCATTTAAAATGGACCAGAGAGAGTATTGATTGAAAGAGCTATTTGACTAAATTACTCTTTCTCTTCTTAAACTTTTCTCGTTGTTTTTGGGACTTAGGATAAGTAATGATTATCATTTATCAATAAATGAAGCAACCAATCTTGCTTACATGAAAATTTAGTTGACGTCAAAATAATTTACTTCAAAATTTCAACAAGTAAAATCTAAAGAAAGGACGTAAGATAATGCAAACTGATTGAAAAACCTCATGCGGACTCATATTTTCAAACTGAAACATTTCAATTGCAACTAATGAAAATTTGAATTTAAAAATATTAAATTATGGAGCCAACAATTTCAACATTGCCAACCAAAACTTTCAGCCTTTTTCAGGAAATTTGTTCAAATCAAAACCACAATCTAAAATATTCAAGTTTAAATTTAGACCCAACTTTTTTATTTGAGTCTTATAACTTTCTCTACAGAGTTTTCAACATTCTTTGAGTATTCAATCTCCCAGTTAAGGTTTCAATTTGACTATTCATTGAATGATCAACCTTCTCAATTAAGTCTTCAACTTCCATTCCATCGAGCTAGAACTCTTTCAAGTAAGTGCTCAACCTCACTATCCATGGAGTCTTAAATTCTTTCAATTCATCTCTCCATTATTGGTCAAGAAATTTCTAAGACTATTGTTATAAATAGGCAATGTCTTCTCAAGTTAGATGCACCTCTTCACAAATTGAGCAACATTTCTAGAGTTTTTTCTCTTGTATTAAAGTAGAGCGTATGGGGAGTTACGTATTAGGAAACACTTGTGTGAACTTCTGTGTGAGTGCAATGTATGAAATTACTCTTTCGGGGTATTTTCGGAAGTTACATCGATAATTTTGTACCCTCTTCGATATCTATTGATATAGCGGAATTCCTCCTTTCTCCCCATGGACTAGGTCTTATTGAGAGAAATACGAATATTTGTGCCTCCTTTATTTGTTTTAAGTTACCATTATTATCAACTTTTGTCTAATTATGCACAACCCCAACTCTAAAAAATTATGCACTACCCCAACTCCCAATCCTAACACATACAATGAAAAATTGAGAAGGATTTTTTCTGAACTTACTGCTCATCATCGCTAGCAATCAATCGGCATAGTAAAAATATTACAAAATTTAAATCAATAACCAATTAACTGAGAGAAGCCATGTTAGATCCAATCTGTAGCATATGAAATGCACGATGCTAGAAAACTAAAGGAACCATTAATTAGCAAAAAAACAAAACAAAACAAAACAATAATAAATAAAAAAGATTCCTAATAATCAGAATTGAATATTCAAATTACAATTATAATTTTTTTTAAGGAAAACGGAAAAACATACCAATTTTTTGGTTTCAATTCCTTTCTGAAGCTGCTCGTTCCAAGCATCAACGGTGTGACAACCGATAACTTGTCCCTCCTCTGCCATTTTTTTTATGATTTTTATTTTCTCCTAAATTCGTTGAAAACAGAAAGCTTATGCTCCTACGCTTGTTCTTGTCTGCCTCTTTTTATATAGGAGTACTGGAATGTCAATTACAAATATATCCTCAAGTTTTTATTAAATTCAATTTCTATCATTTGACCATCATTTTGAAGGCTTCACTTCACCATCATTTGTTACACTTTTACATTAATTATTTATTAATGCGTTAACGTTTAGGAAAATATATCTATCTATACTATATTACAAGTATAACGGCCCTTAGCTAAATGTTCTTCACTTTTGCCCTTTAGAAATATAGTTTCACACTAGACAATATAGTCCTTTACTTATTTTCCTAATTTTTAAGACTTGGTAATCAAATAAAATTTGTCTTATTAAATCATGGTAAAAATTTACCCGCACCCGATGTATACACCCAACTAATAAAACAATATCACATGTTATCTTATTTAATTATAATTATTAATACTTAGCTATAGTTAACCAATATATATATTTTGCACATGTTCCTTAATAATTCCCCATAAAAATTGATATCCTTATATTCATTGTTGTATTGCAAACGATAATGTCACTAAGCTTCTTCTAATTTAAATATATACTATGACTCTTTCCATTCAATCAAAAAAATTTAGTTCCCTAACAATTAATAGAACTGTGTCGTTTTGAAGAGTGCATTGAAAATGCAATAAGAACTCTAGTGAAATTAATGACATTAACCCACCAAACACAGAGATCAAAGCCTGATGCATTGGAAGAAAGACGACATTGTCATGAATGAGGAAATACATCTAAGAATTTGACATTACATTAAATTAAGCAAAGCAGGAAATATATTTCCGAAAAAAAAAAAAGCTTAGTGACTCAATCAAAGAAATCTAGTTCACTAGTTTCTCCTTCTCGAATGTCTAATACTATTTCATATAAATCATTCTATATAAAAATTCAATTTCTAAACTGTCGCTGAAAAGTGAGGAGCCGAATTGTATGCAACAATGCAAGTATCAGCAAAGACAGCCACACTTAGTACTTCAATTGTACTTTGCTCCTGATTTCCACGTACTTGTAGATGATTGCTACAAAAATAAAAATACAATTAAGAAAAGGTTTAAACACACTAATTATAGTTGCAGTATTTCTTCACACTTCCTATACAAAAAAGTAAAATTGTTAAAATACATGTTTTGTGTTCTCAACACTATGTAAGAAGGCTAAAAGTGACACATTTAGTTCATTCATATCCAAATCAAAATCAACATCCTTGCAGGAAAAAGAAAACTCAAGATAAGTTAATAATATGACAATAAATTAACATAAGTTTTATGTAAAAAAGGAATGAAACAAAACTAACTTGCAAATTAATTTCAGGCAAAGGAGATATTGCTTGATGGGGAGTGTAAGCATTGTCCTCAAACAAGTTTTTTATTGGTGGTGTAACATCTTTTTGAGATTTCTCTGTAAACAAACAACTAATTAGATTGTTATTAACAAAAAGAAGTAAAACCAACAAAAACTTGTATTGTAATACTTACTAATTCTCCCATTCGTCGGTTGGAAAGTTTTTTTTTTTTTTTTTTTTGGGTTTCTCCCAATGGCGTAAAATACGCTCTTTACGAACACCTGGTGCTTTTACATATAGAGGCTCTAATACGTTGTTGTCTTCCATGTTTTTCTCACAATTTTTTGCTGAAATATGGGCAGCAGTACTGTACAATTTCTCTAGATAATCATCTAACTCATCCGAAGCATTTTCGAGATGTCTTTGAAAAATCTCTCGACACTCCACACTATATTTGCTAAGATGAGTAAGATTATAACAAGTTTGCATCACACTATTAGTGTAAACAATCTCAGATTCTGAACTTCTATTCATCGAACAATTTTGACTTAGCAAATTTTTTATTCTTTTCCTCACATCTTTGGTCCATCTTTTCAAAATATATTCCTTAGGGATTTCACAAACTTTATTTCACGTATAAATCAACAGACAATGTGCACATAAAATACCCATAGATTCAAAATTCTTGCAAGTGCATATCACATGTAAAGTGGTGGGATCCAACTCAACAAACCAACTCTTACTTGAATTATATGTTCTTGCTTCATATTTGGACACTTACCATCACAATATAGTTGTGCCTCAATAAAACATGCCCCAGCTCCTTTGAGAAACTCTTTCTCAAACATGTTATAAATCTTATGAGTGTAGACTGCAAAAATCTGAGTTAAAATTGGACTACCTTTAACAACAGGAGTAGGCTTACCTTGTTTACATTTAAAGTCTTCATTTTCTTCACTCAGAGACCACTTATTTACTATATTTTTCTCATAATTAGTTACAAATATATACAAATAAGTGCTCAAATCTCCAAGCCCATTTAATACATGATTAGTAGATTCACTTCGAGATGTGGCTTTCAATCCAGCACTAAACACATCATTATTAAAAGTCGTAGATCACATGTGTCGAATATTATAAAGATTCTTCAACCACTTATGTTCTTCTACATTGTGCATTCTAAGCATCATCTCCCACGTTTTTTCAAATTTAGTAATAGAATCACACTCAGACATACACTTGTTAAAAAGTTTAGAAAAACCTTTATCATTCTTAAGTGAGCCCAAATGAGATGGGGCATTCTGCGATATATGCCATTGACACAATATGTGTTTAGTGCCAGGCATCACTTCTCTAATGGCAATTCCATTGCTTGAGCTTGATCAGTTATAATAGTTTTCGAGGCAATACCTCCCATTGACTTTAAAAATGTAGAGAACAACCATTTGAAAGATTCTGCAGACTCATCAGATAAAAAAGCACAACCAAAAATTATATTCTGTCAATGATGATTTATTCCAATAAATGATACACAAATCATACGATACTTATTTGTTAGATATGTGGTATCAAAAGACACGACGTCGCCAAATATCTCATAGTCAATTCTAAATCGACCATCTCATCAAAAGAAATTAGTTATACGCCCTTCCAAATCAAGTTGAACATCCCAATAAAAGAGTGTGTCATGTGCTTATCTGTCATTAAATTCATTAACAACACTTTGAGCATCCCCAACTTCCACCTTAGATTTCATCAACTGATGTATAAAATTAAAACAATCCTTCTTTGAATAACCTAAAACATCAGCCCCTCCAACTTCTTCTGCCAAGTAAGAATATGTTGCAGTCGGCTTTATACCAGCGTTAATCATATTTTCAATCACTAGCCCTTTGGTTTTAGTTATTGAATAAGCAGATCTTAACAAGTGTCTCTTTTTTGGTGAAACCATCTCATGATTTTACTCTTTAACAAATCTATCTACCATGAAAGGACTATTAGGAAATTGACGCTTAAAGATTACCATTGCAGGACAATTTGATCGTGTGTCTATGTGACTGCAAGATGTCTTACTGGATTTCCTTTGCCTTTCATCTTTTTCCCCGTGCTTATAGCACACAAATCGTTTTTCTCTTATCACTACACCATCTTGAAAGTAATATTGTTTATCTTTTTTACACTGAAACCTTTAGAATGTGCATACTCACAATATAAGTTATAAGCTTCATCCTCGTCCCTAACAATTTGATCTTTCATTTTTTCCTCTAATTTTGTTTTGTAATTTTCTGAAACTTTCTCTTCTCCTATTTTCTCATCATCCTCTTCAGTTCTAATATCTTTCTAATGACTCTTCATGACATTCAATATTATTTGTCTTCTCAAAATTTGACATTCTGATATTACAAAAGAATAAATAAATTTCTGCAATACATGTAACAGCAGAAAAAATAAAAAAAATTATACAACTATAATCAAATTTAGCCAGATTCATGTAACACAATATAAAAAGACCAAATTAATAATATTTTAAGAATAAAATTTTGGAGATAGTATAATTGAGATTACTCCTAAATATTACACAAATAGAATTTTTGTTTTACACATTAGTTGACGTAAAAGGCTTTCCTAAGTCCTAAAATCAAACCATGAGTATTTGTTTTAATATTCAAGTACCAAGACAAGTAAAACAGCAAGTTTCAATAAGCGGCAGGGGCGGTCATCGGTCGAATTGGTTCGATTTTGTGGAATTTCGATTCGGTTAATTCAGTTTTCGATTTGTAATTTTAATAATTAAAACCGAACCATAATAACTTCGATTCGGTTCGGTTTATTCATGTTCGATTCGATTTTCGATTTAGCTATGGCATATGCGCGAAGTTTTTATCCGCTCAAGGGCAAAACCGAGCGGATAACTTCAGCCTAAATTTTTATAGCTCACTTTTGATGAGTTCAAATTTCTCTATGCTCCTCTCCAGACTAAATGAATATGCTTTGCAATTAGCAGTTGTGAAAAGAGAAGGCACAAAAATCCAATTCAAGCAAGTTGATGAATCACTCTAAATTCGAATTACTTAAGTATCGTATTGTAACTTCAAATTGAAAAACACAATCAAGATAGCAACAACAAATCGACCGAATAATAAACAGCAATCAAAACCAACTACCGAACCAAATACCGAGCTTTTTAAAATTATAAACCGCAATCGATCGAATAAATCGAGAAACCGAAATCGAAACCGAATAAATCGAAATTCTCGATTCGACCGGTTTTTCGGTCGCCCGCCCCTAATCAGCGGCAATGGAGAAAGAAAAATAGTGGCAGAAATTTTTTGCACAAAATAAAAGAGAAGGCACGTCAAACCTATATGCCAACCTGCTATATGCCAATTTTTAAAATAGCATGAACTAACCTACTATGTGCCAATTTTAACTCCCAAACCAGCAGCAGTCCTTGGAGAGTGATGGAGAAGAAGAGCCGCAAAATAAAAGATAAGGCGGCAAACCTATATTTTATTTTGTTATATTTCTGGTATTGTGAATTTAATTCCTTTTTAAGTTTTTTTATTTATTAGAAATAAGACTCCTAATAACCTTAGTTTATCTTTTATGATTAACTTAACTAAGGTGGGTATATACACCGGGTGTGGGTAAGTTTTTCCCTTAAATCATTCATAATTTGAGTTTGAGAAAATATCTATGAATTTTAAAAAAGTTTATACTCATTGACACGAAACCTCTTGGCGAAATGTTGTTCGCATTTTTTACCTTTTAAAAATATATTTCACACTAAAAAAATTTGTAATTTTAAATTACGTTCCTGATATTTAAGACTTTGTTACAAGTTAAATATTTGTTAATTAAACTTTCCTTATTGAACTAGGTAATAGATTTTAATATTTGGTATTATTGATCTTACTTCAATTAAGGTTCTCCAAACATATGTACATGTTGACAACTTGACATCATGACTCAAAGTAGTGTTATAATTGAGAGAGGAAGGAAAGAAACATTTGTTGAAAACTTTTTTTGTATGTCTTATATTGAACTTTGTACAAGTATAAATACAACAATTGAAATAGCAGGCTGCTTTCTATTTGTACACTTGTCCTACATTTATTAGCTAATGAATAACTGCCTAACCAACTAGGAAAGAAATATTATTTACATTTATCCTAAATATTCACAGCAGTACAAGAATCTTCTGGAAACAGCAGAGATATTTTACACATGTGAAGATCTTTTGCTAAATCTGACGATCATGATTTAATCAATCAACACATGAAATCAACGGTGGAGATCAAAAGGATATATGATTATCCTTTCCGACATTGTAAAGACCGAAACTCAAATGGTCTCTTTAACTTCACGTTGTCTTCTTCATTTGATCTTCGAGTTTTCTGCAACATACCATCATTTGTTTCATTCTTTGTAATCCTGATGCCAACAGCCCCCCTCAAGTTAGAGGGTGGTGAAACAATCCCCAACTTGCCCAGAATTGAAGAATGGTTGTGCTCAGAAAGGGGCTATGTGAAGACGTCGGCAATCTGAGAAATTGAAGGGACAAAAGATAAGGAAATGAGGCCGACGAGGTACTGCTGGCGAACAAAATGACAATCGAGGTCCACATGTTTGGTACGCTCGTGAAAAACGAGATTTTTTGCAATGTGAATGGCTGCCTGGCTGTCCGAGTGTAAAGGTACTGGAAGCGATGAAGAGATTGATAGATCTTGAAGGAGACGAACAAGCCAAGTAATTTCAGCCACCACACGGCGTATTGAACGGTACTCGGCTTCAGCTGAGGAAAGAGATATCAAAGATTGTTTCTTGGGATTTCCAAGAGACGGGAGAGCCTCCCAAAGTGATGAAGAAGCCGCTAATAGATCTTCGAGAATCAGGACATTGCCTGCTGATACCCAATTTTTCCTCAAATTATTTTCAAACTTGCATATATACCTTCAAAATCGCTTTTTATAATGATTGGTATTTTTCCATAATTTTTTATATTTTTATCAATTTATTTTCCTATTTATGTGGTATTTTATATTCAATAATTATTCATCAATTGTATTATAAATAATTTTAAAATATTTCCCAGAGCAATATATCATTTTTAATCCTATTAGGATCTAAATATTTCACAAATAAGCCAATTTGGCATTATTTAGCTATAATTACAGCAATTTTGCATTTATAGCCTAATTATATATTTTATGCTATTTTAATTCTATAATTAGTCATTTTCATATTTTAATATTAGCTAATTACCTTAATTTTCATTTACTTAGCATTAATTTCATTTTATATAATTATTAACTATTTTATTAATTATTTATTTTATTTTTACGGGTATTTAACTAATCGCCACTTTTTAATTTCAATTATAACCTAAATTGAACCCAATGCCCCAACCCATCTTATTAACCCAATTAACCCCAGCCTAAGCCAACTTCCTACCCGGCCCAACCCCGAACCAATCTGAGTCGTTGATCAAATTAAATCAACGGCCCAGATTAGTGTTACCATAATTAAACCTAGACTAACCCCCCCGACCCCCTCATTTCACTCGTCTTTCATATCTCTACTCTCTCTCTCTAGCTCTATGACTTCCCCTGCTCCGATGAGCCCCTTCGTTTTTTCCGGCGACCTCTCCACCGGAGGCCATGGAGTACTCATCCTCATACCGCCTATGGTCCTTTTACACCGGTGTTTGCTATCTCTAAGATCTTCAAGAGACATGGGTAAACTCTCCTACCCCCTGGGCCTGTGCTCACCATTCTCCGGCCACCTCCGGCCGTTCGAGTAAGATCTATGACCTTTGGGGCTTAAACCAGTAACATTTTGAGGTTTTTCTTATCTGTATGGGTTCTCTTTGAAACCCTAATGCTTAAACGCCCCGATTATTTTAGATCTATGATAGATCTGTGTAGTTTTTGAGCTATTTCGTTGTTTTCCTCAAAATATTCTCTAATTTTCTCTAAAGTGACTCTTTGTTTTCAAAACTAGGGTTTCATGACCCCTTTTCTAAAACGATTTTCCTATGATTTTTTTAGTGTCATTCTATGATTCCTATTGTGTTTTAGCGATTTATTTAGTTTCTCGCTCTTGTCTAAGTTGTTGTGTTGAAACCCCTAATTTCTAGTCCTAAACCCTAAGTCCCTAATTTTGTTTGTGATAATATTGTCTGCATATGTGCCTGTGTTTCATGAGCTTTGTGATTCGCTGATGTTTTACCCTATGTTATTCATCTATGTCTTTGATTTCTCCTTCTTTCCCGTTTATCTTACTGTTTACCCTATAAGTTCATGAGAATCCCTAATCTCATATGTCTTCACTACTAGGGTTTTCTGACTTCTTGCTTATCATCTGCTAATTTCCTTTAATTGATGTTATTCCCATGGGAATCCCTGATTCCCTGGGATTAGTGTCCTTCACTGATATCCTATGGTAATACATTACTGATCTTAACCTAAATTATTTCCTTGCCTTATTTTGTTGAATATGCTATCACATAGATCCTTATGTTGTTTCCTTAATTGGAGCAATGCTGAACTTAGTCTTGATTGTTCTGTACTATTCCTATATAGGCTGAAGTTATAACCTTGTGTGGTATTTTCCTTTGATCGGTGTTGATTGCCCATAGTTAGGACCTCACTCGAGGATCCCCTTGCTGATTTCCCAATTTTAAATTATCCCCTGCTTCATTCTCGTACCTAATATTGGTGTCAAACTAATACACATATAATTTCCTTAAATACGATTTTTAACCTGGTCTTACTTATGTGCCATATAATTCCCTATTCTTGTACCATCATTTTATATGATCTCCTTTCCTTATATATGTTTGTATCCGTTTGAATATTGACTCCTTAATTAAAGGGAGTACTGATATTAATGTGATTATAATTGATGTGCACTTCCATAATTTACTGAACTGTTATTTGTTACCTTATTTTCCACCGATCTTTCAAACTATATATACACACTACTCTTTCATTAAGCAGACAGAAAGATAGACCTTGTTGTACTCTCTTTTACTCACATACACATTCTACTGCTCTTCTCTTGATTGCTTGTTGTTGCTAGTCGGTTGAAAGCCAAGACTAGTCATTTTGTTTGCTTACTCCTTGCTCTGTATTTGCTATCTTCAACGGGTATGTTGTCAATTTATATTTAAAGTCCCAAAACCAATATGTTTCTTTTACTACTTCAGTTTATTCTGTTCCTAGTATATTTCTATCTATGGTTTTATTGTGCGACCTGTAATTGAGATGATTTCTTGTTTATCTAGTTATGTTAGGTACCACCTCTTTAGAGTCATCATGCTCTTTTGAATCAGCAACTTGACCTTACTTTGTTTAACACTTGTGTGTTGTTGCCTAGTTTTAGTATGCACTTATAGGGCCATCATCCCAAGTTGTCCTAATGTCATACTCAGTCATGTTTAGTATAAAATCTTATACTCTACTATCTCCTAATCCCCTTGAATCCTCTAAGCATTTATGATCTTGTAACTGTGTCTAATCATTGCTCCTGAATCTATGTGTCACTATCTGCACCAATTGCAAGGACCTCTGTCTATTATGTGTTTTTTTCCCATACATGCTCTATTTGTCCCCAGTTCCCATTATCCTTGTGTGAAGGCTGTTCTTTGAGTGTTGCTGGAACTGTTTTGGTTCTATGTTTGGTCTGTTGTTTATATGATTCTACTACTGTTTTCAAAGGCTATTTTACCAAACAACTCTCTTAGTTACAAAAAATCTTTTCAAACTAAGTCTCTTTCAACACTGTTTTTTGTCAAAACCTTTTCAAACTTATCTCCTGCACTTCACTTTATTCCTAGACCCTTAAGTTCTGCCCCCTCAGTGTGAGCACTGCCTTGGGACCCATGAGCTCCATCTGAACTCTGACACACTGGGACTGGCACTTTCACACTGCACATGTTCAACTCTTGGTCACTAAGTTTGGGTGTGAGCATTGCCCGGGATCCCTTGAGATCCTTAGGGAACTTTGACACACCCAGCTTATAAAAGGATGTGAAATACCATATGGCAATGAGGTTTGGAGGATTTGGTTCTAATTGAAGGCTCCCTATAGAATAGCTTCTTATTTTCTATTTCAGTTATGTAATTCATAACATTTGGCCTGTAATAATTTATAAACAACTCTTGGGGATGGATAGTGAAAAGGGAAATGTGCTATAAGGGTAGAAACCATGCTTAGGTTTTTATTTCTTATCTGTTCAATAAAGATAATGCTTAGGCTCATATGTTCAAATTCATGCATTAGAAATCATGTTTCTTAGGCCTCATACATACTGTTTCAGCATGTTTACTTTTACTTAGAAAATCCTGCGAATAAATGGTGTTCTCAATGTCATGTCCCACACTACCACGTGCGCCTAGAGATCTTGTTTTAGGCTGAACGATTAATGAACGAATTATTTGGCATTTCCTGAAAACGTATTTAAACATTGCAATGCTGACACTTAGAAATCCTATTTTAGGATGAGATAACACTAATAAACAAAGCCGTCTTCAAATCTCCCTGCAAGCATGTTTAAATAATGTACACTCATGCATTTAGAGACCAGGCATAGGTTCTGCATACACATTAATCTGCATATTTGTGCATCAGATATCATGTCCTTACGATAGCACTTTAATACACCTAGTTTAACCACTGATGAATGCAAAAGGAATAAATCAGCTTTACTTAATTCTCGCAATCAACTGGTAATGATTTCTGTGTTTTGAATATCCTAGAACAACATGTTTAGGCAAAATTTACAACAGTTCCTTTAATGATTCTGGTAACTAATATATACTGTCCCACGCCTAGGAAAGCCTCAGATGATAAAATCTTTAAAAAAAACTTGAAATCTGTCTTTTTTATGTGTGCTGCCTAATGTTAACAGTTTCTTTTAAGCAGTAGGCAAACTGATTAGGAGTTTCAAGCAATAACAATACTGCATGATTATCCTCTGAATTCACCTAGACACCATGTCTTAGGAGCTCAATTAATACTGCCCTTATATGTGTTTGAGTTGTGCTAATTATGTGCATAATCTGTGGAGGTAAACTCGAGCCTCTTATATGTTCCTATGTGTTTCCCATTTACTGCAGTCCTATATGTTCTTTATTTGTCGCTTTAGAATTTTACCTTTA
Organism: Nicotiana undulata; assembly: GCA_005239495.1. Taxonomy (NCBI): domain Eukaryota; kingdom Viridiplantae; phylum Streptophyta; class Magnoliopsida; order Solanales; family Solanaceae; genus Nicotiana; species Nicotiana undulata. Next base: position 25,851 of record MDKH01230931.1, read on the forward strand.
AACCTGAGGGTCTGCCTAGTACCTCCCTTTAGGATAGTAGTCCTAACCTCCTCCGGGATTGACAGGATGTGATGGGTAATAGCACGCAATAGAGTTCGTGACCAACACGCGCTTTAATTACCTTCACGGGGTGGGAAAGGGTAGAGTATGCATATGATGACCGATGCGCTAATACCACGTGTAGCCCCTCTCTGAGAAGTGTCATACCGGGTATTGCATTGATGTGATCCATATTATTTCAAACCAAGGACATCCCTTCCTTTAAATGTTAGATTCTAACTCTTTTTCAAAACTTAGTCATTTTATAATTGTTTTCCAAACACTTGCTTGCTTAATACTAAAAATCCCCTCTTACTTGAGCCCTTACTTGTTATTTGTTTAACTGTGCAAATTCACGAAAACCATTTGGCCGGGAACCACACTTGTGGATCCTGAGGGGTGCCTAACACCTTCCTCTTAGGATAATTTCAAGCCCTTACCCTATCTCTAGTTAGCAACGTAATTGTAATGAACCCCTTAGGTGCCCTAACACACCGTTAAAATTGTTAGGTGGCGACTCTCCAAATATGCAAACCCCTTTTCCCAACAAGAAAGAGTTGCCTCAACTCAAATGTCCTAAACCCGACCTCCGCGAGGAAAGAGGTGGGCGCGACATGGCCCCAATCAGAGTCATAGAAGGCAACCAATTTGAATGAAGAACTGGTGGAGAGAAATATGCCCATTCCAGGATCCTTAAGCAAATATCGTAAGCAATGTAAGGCAGCTTCAAAATGAGGAGTTCGTGGAGTCTGCAAGTATTGGTTCAGATGTTGGACAGCGAAGGAGATATCTGGTCGTGTATGGGTGAGGAAACTCAGTTTTCCCAACAATTTGCGATAGAGTTGGGTTTGTTAACAAAGGACCTTCGTCTGCTCGGAGCTTACAACATGGATCAAGAGGTGAAGAGACTAGTTTGGATTCGATGCAGTCATATTCAGACAGTAGTTCTAGGTGAACTTTCTTTGACTTAGAACCATACCTTGTGGCTCTCGTAGAATTTCCAATCCCAGAAAATAGTGTGCTGTACCTAAGTCTTTAATTTGAAACTCTGAATGGAGAATTTTTTTGAGTGAGGCAAGTTCTGTAGGATCGTCACCAGTGAGCAGTATGTCATCTACGTAAACTGCAATAATATAAGTTCTTCTATTTGAAACCTTGAAGAACAGTGAATAGTCGTTAAGAGAGTGTGAGTAACCTTTGAAGTTTGGGGCTGCTGTAAGTCGTGCATACCATTATCAGGAGGCTTGTCGGAGCCCATATAAAGACATTAAGTCTGCAAACATGACTAGGAAAAGGAGGAATCATCCCAGCAGGGAACTTCATATAAACCTCCTCTTGTAGATCACCATTTAGGAAAGCGTTATTGACATCTAACTGGGAAACTTCCCAATTTTTCTTGACTGCAACTGCTAATAGGCAACAAATGGCAGTCATCTTTACAACTGTAGAGTAAGTTTCATTAAAATCAATGCCTTCCCTTTGATGTCCCCTCTTATAACCAACCGTGCTTTAAATCTTTCCACTGTCCCATCTTGCTTATATTTCACTTTATAAACCCATTCCGTCAAATAACTAGGTGTGTGGTGCTCTCGTAGGGATCGTCTGAGTATAGGTTGTTCCCTCATAAGAAGGGAGCGAGGACTATAAAGAGAAATGGTCAGGGAAGAGGGAGATGTGGTGGATTGATAGGGGGAGTGGACAGAAGCACAAGAATTTTGAATAGGAGAGGAAAGAGGGAAATTTGGTGAACTGGGAGTAACAGGGCATTGTGATGAACTCAATTTGGGTTGTATGCTGTCAACAAGGGAAACTTCAGTAACTGGGAGTGAATTGCTAGTAGGAAAATCTAGGGAATGAGTAGTGGAGGATAAAGGAAAAATAGACTCATGGAACTTCACATCTCTTGAGGCAAAAACCTTATTGTTCTGTAGATTGAGCAACTTGTATCCCTTCTTACCAAAGGGATATCCCATAAACATACATTTGATAGACCTAGGGTCCATTTTAGATAGATGAAGAGGTAAGGTAGTTGCATAGCGTAGGCATCCAAAGCTTTTGAGAGAATCATAACAGGGGACTCTACCAAATAGAATCTCATAAGGGGTTTTCTGTTTGAGGAATTTAGAGGGGAATCTGTTTATCAAATAAGTGGATCTTAACAAGCATTCTCCCCAAAACTGAATGGGAAAATTAGATTGATGTAATAAAGCTCTACAAGTCTCAAGAAGGTGCCTATGTTTCCTCTCAACGACACCATTCTGTTGGGGAGAGGAAACACAACTAGTTTGATGGATAATTCCTTGTGAGGCAAAGAATTGAGAATTTGATAATGAGCTTCCCAATTCTAGTGCATTATCAGATCTAACTATCTTGACTTTTGTCTGGAATTGTCTTTCTGTCATTGCTAGAAACTGTTTTAATACTGGGAAAGCATTAGATTTAGTAGCAAGCAGAAAAGTCCAAGTACCCCGACTGTAATCATCCACAATTGTGAGAAAATATCTAAAACCATCATGAGTGGGGGTTTGATAAGGTCCCCAAGTATCTACATGTATTAGATAAAAAACATGCTTAGTGGAGATAGAACTAGAAGGAAATGATAGCCTAGGTTGTCTTGCTTTAGTACAAATATCACAAGGATGACAATTAGAGGAAGAAACATGATAGGAAATAGAAATGATATTCTTCATATTAGAAAATGGTAAGTGTCCCAATCTGTTATGCCAAAGGCTTACATCACTGGTAACTGAACTTAAACATGAAGTAGAAGCTGAAACTTGATTACTACTAAACTTAGTACATAATAAATGGCAAAAAGCCTTAATTCTTCTAATAACTCCAGCTCTAGATTTGAGATGATTAAATGTTCTGGGTGCATAAGATAAAGGCCTTTCTTCACTCTACCAAGTACCACTGGCCTCTTCAGAGAAGGGCCCTGCAATATTGCATAAAGAGAGGAAAAAAATAGGAGAGAATTAAATTGACTGCACAAATTATGAACTGATAGTAAGTTCTAATGAAAACTTGGGACAAATACATTGTACAAAGTGAAATTAGGCATAATAGTGACAGAACCTGACTGGAAAACCAATACTCTAAGAGAGTTAGGCAGGTTGACATATACAGGTTTCAAGAGATCGAATGTTAAACATGAGTTTTAAATCTGAGGTCATATGTTCTGTAGCACTAGAGTCCAAAATCCAAGCAACAGAATTTATAGAAACACTAACATAAGATTTGGAAGATGTTATACCAGCACAGTTGGCAGAGACTATGTCTTCACCAATCTATTCTCCCTGATTCCCAACCTTGACATTATGTAGCAACTGATAGAGACTGTGGTATTGGTCTTGAGTCATTGGTGTTTCTCCTATGTTGGTTTGCTGACTGATGTTACCTTCAGTAGTCTGAACAACATTGCTCTTTGCATTAGAGACAAACCTCTTATATTAGGTAAATTTGAAATCACTGGGGAACCCAATGAGCATGTAGCAATTGTCGATTATGTGGTTCTGTTTCTTGCAGTAGAAGCAGTACTGGGCAATCTTCTTTCCATCATAATAAGGTCTCTTATCACCATTGAATCTCTGTCCTCCATAGTGTTGCTTTGCAGCTAGAAAGGCACCTTCTCCTGGATGATTAGATGAGATTTGAACTTCTCTTTGCTTTTCATCCCTAATTAGCAAAGAATAAGCATGATTGATTGATGGTAAAGGAGAGAGCATGAGAAGGCTGCTCCTAGGTCCTGAATATGCATCATTCAACCCCATCAGGAATTGAATGAGCCTCCCATCATGGAGTGATTTGAATGTCTTGGTCTTTCCTCCACAAGTGCATTCACATGAGCAATGTTGGCAATTATCTAAGCTGTCAAGCTCATCCCAGAGCCTTTTTAGCTTAGTATAGTAAGTAGGGATGTCCATATTTCCTTGCACTGTCTAACTTATCTCCTTTTGCAGGTGATACAATTGAGGCCCATTGCTTTGACCATACCTTTCCTCAAGTTCTTCCCAGATCTCTCTGGCAGTTTTGGAGTAGAGTACACTCTCTGCTATTTCCTTGGAGAGAGTGTTGAGGATCCAACATATGACCATATCATTGCAGCGTGTCACTACCCGAAATCCCACTGTCGGGGCCATGATGGCGTCTAACGTTAAACCCGCTAGACAAGCCAACGTTCCGGTCGAATATACTCATTCCCTTATTATTAGACATTTGAAATAAAAGCAATGACGAAACAAGTATGAATAAGAGTACGGAAGCTATGAAATTCAATAACTTAAGTAATTAATATTACAAAATCTTTAACAAAACCCCCAGAACAGGTATCACAATTTCACGGACTGTCTAAGATTACTAAAAACAAGGGTCTGAATAAACATATACAACTGTCTCAGTAATACAAAGGAAAGACAGAGAAAAGAAAAGAGATAGGAGGTGACACCAAGGCCTGCAGACGCCTGCAAGACTACCTTAGTGTCGCTGTGGACTGAAGGATACTCCCTTGATCAGTGTCCACCGAGTCCGGTACTGTAATCTGCACAACATAAATAAGTGCAGGTGTAGCATCAGTACAACCGACCCCATGTACTGAGTAAGTGCCGATCCTAACCTCGTCAAAGTAGTGACGAGGCTAGGACACGTCAAGTAATAAACACCTGTGCAATTCAATAATATATAACAGGAATAACGGCGGGAAATAAACAGTTAAGTGTATAATGGGGGAGAACAAGTTGGGGACAAGGGGAAAACAAGTACTGAATCACAGAACGAAGCAACAGTCTAAGTATCAAAACTAGCACATGAAGTAAACACATAGAACAAACAAGTACACGACATCACCCTTCGTGCTTTACTCTCATCCTCACCAAAACAAGTGCACAACATCACCCTCCGTGCTTTTACTCTCGTCCTCACCAAAGCAATAATTAAATAAAAATGGCACGACATGATCCTTCGTTCTTTTACACTCTCATCCTCACAATGCAATAATAAATACACGGCATCACCCTTCGTGCTTTACACTCTCATCCTCACAATGCAATAAATAAATACACGGCATCACCCTTCGTGCTTTACACTCTCATCCTCACAATGCAATAAATAAATACACGGCATCACCCTTCGTGCTTTACATTCCTCCTCACCCAAACAATACCAAGAACAACAGTTTGACAAGGAAATATCAACAACATGTATCATAATCACAACATCCCGGCAAGGGAACAACAATAGAAACAAATACCGTCCCGGCAAGGGACACAACTATAACCAATCTCGCTCAAGTGTAGAACTTAACAAAATAATCCTCGACTGAACAATTAATCAGCAGTATTCACAACCAGGTATTTCTAACAATTGAATAACCTCCAAAATGAAATCTACTTCATAACACAGTAAATAATGAAGAAAAACACATATATCATAAAGACAGACTCACGGGCATGCTTGACAACAATGTATAGGTACTCATCACCTCACCTATACATTGAACATGGGATAAACACGTAGTACATATGACTCGACACCTATTCCCTCAAGCTAAGGTTAGGCCAAACACTTACCTCGACTCCAAGAATCCAAATCAAGCCTCTAGCACCGCTTTTCCTTTCGAACCTGACTCCAAATCAATCGTATCTAGACATAATTGAACCAATAACATCAATAAATGCTAAACAATTCAATTCCAAGGCTTAATTATAGAATTCCCAACATTCTTCCCAAATATCCAAAAATCGACCCCAGGCCCGCTTGGTCAAAATACGAGGTTCGGACCAAAGCCCGATCACCCATTCACCCACGAGCCCGAATATATAATTTATTTTGAAATCCGACCCCAAAACAAGGTCAAATTCCAAAATAATCAAAAAGCCCTAACTCTACCCAAATCCCTAGTTTTCTACCCTTGATCACATGAATCTAGTGGATGTTGATAAAAATGGAAGGAAACAAGTCAAAGATTACTTACCTAAGAGATTATGGTGAAGGAATTCTTCAAAATCGCCTAAGAGGTGTGGAGAAGATGAGGTTTATGAAAAATGGGCAAATTCCTGTAACTATTCTGTTTTTGGACTTTAAAAATCACTGGGCGAATTCCTTTTTCACGTTCGCGAAGAGTTTAACTTATTATGCTTACACGATTGCGGGTCCATGGCCGCGTTCGCGAAGGTTTGGCCTTCCATGCTTACGCGTTCGCGAGCCATTGGTCGCGTTCGCGAAGAGTTAATGCTACCCAACCCCCAGACCCCCTAATGCACTACGCGTTTGCAGGAGGCTTGCCGCGTTCGCGAAGAGCAGTACCCCCAAAGCTCCGCGTTCGCGAAGAGCAGTACCCCCAAAGCTCCGCGTTCGCGTAGGGTTAATTTCCGCTCCTGCCCATTTGCACATCGTGATTACACTTAGTGGACCGCGATCGCGAAGGTCAAAAGACTTGGGCACCAGATACAACATAAAAACACCAGATTTTTACCAAGTTTTGCACTCCGACACCTACCCGAAACTCACCCGAGCCCTCGGGGCTCAAAACCAACTATGCACACAACCTCAAAAATATCCTAAGGACTTATTCGTGTAATCAAATCACCAAAATAACATCATAAACATTGAATTAAACCCCAAAATCAATGAAATTTCTCAAAAACTTCTTAAACTTCAAATTTTGCATTTTTGATCCGAATTACGTCAAACCAAGTCCGTTTCTTACCAAACTTCATAGATAACACATATAAATCATATTGAGTCTTTACCAGGCTCCAGAATCAAGATACAGGTCCGATACCACAAGTTTCACATAAAATTTTAATTTCAAAAACCTTTATATTTTTCAGAAAATAATTTTCTTTAAAAATTCATTTCTCGGACTTGGGACCTCGGAATTCGATTCCGGACATACGCCCAAGTTCTATATTTTTCTACGGACCCTCCGGAACCGTCAAATCACGGGTCCGGGTCTGTTTACCAAGAATGTTGACCAAAGTCAACTTTACTCAAATTTCAACACAAAAAAATCATTTTCATCAGTTTTTCACATAACGGCTTCCCGGCTACACGCCTGAGCTACGCACGCAAATCGAGGTGAGATAAAAGGAGGTTTTCATGACCTAGGAATATAAATTTAGCTAGAAATACACGGTATGACCTTTTGGGTCATCACACAACGACACCAAGACTTGAATGAATCAGAGGAGAGCTTAGGTTGAAGGATGGTTCCATCTATGAAATCAACTTTGTTCTTAGCATACAAGGCAATAAGGAATCCTCTTCTCTATCCTCCATAGCCTTTTCCATCGAAGGTTGAGTTCACCAAAAGCATACCTGGTGAATCAGACGGATGGAGGTAAAGAGGGTTGAGTAGGATCTGTGATGGACATCACAACACCAGGTTGAGTATCAGCTGTGTCCTCTGAAGTTGAAGACTTGGTTAGAGAAGTGTCTGCCATGGAAGCTGTGAAGAATTATGAACCGAAGAGAAGAAAAAAAGAGTAAAGAAAAGTGTAGAAGTCAGGAATTCAATCCTTAAGCTCTGATACCATGTTATAATTGAGAGAGGAAGGAAAGAAACGTTGCTGAAAACTTTTCTTGTATGTCCTATATTGAACTTTGTACAAGTATAAATACATCAATTGAAATAGCAGGCTGCTTTCTATTTGTACACTTGTCCTACATTTATTAGCTAATGAATAACTGCCTAACCAACTAAGAAAGGAATATTATTTACACTTATCCTAAATATTCACATCAGTACAAGAACCTTCTGGAAACAGCAGAGATATTTTACACATGTGAAGATCTTTTGCTAAATCTGACGATCAGGATTTTTAATCAATCAACACATGAAATCAACGGTGGAGATCAAAAGGATATATGATTATCCTTTCCGACATTGTAAAGTCCAAAACTCAAATGGTCTCTTTGACTTCACGTTGTCTTCTTCATTTGATCTTCGAGTTTTCTGCAACATACCATCATTTGTTTCATTCTTTGTAATCCTGATGCCAACAAGTAGTCTCCTTTTGATTTTGCTAACTTACTTAAACATTTGGTGTCTTTGAATTTTTAAACTCTAATAGAGCGGTTAAGGAAATAATTAAATTTTAAAATTTATTATAATAAAATGATGCCTGATTTTTTATACGTTAAAATTGATTTTGATTAAATAAAATAAAATATAATTATTTTAAATATTAGGACTCTAAAATTAACTTAACATTTTCAAGTAAACTATTAGATCAATTTTTATCTTTTGAACATAAATTGTTATTGGATAAAAATATACTTAAGTTAATCATAATTATAAATATAATTAAATATTTTAAAACTTGGGATGAGCTAATATTACGAATTTGAATTAGCAAAAATATTTTGTTTAATAGTGAGAACAAACAATCAAGTCTTTGAACTTAAAAAAAAAGTGTTTGAATCAGCTAAATAGTTAAAAAGCTAATTTAATTTTCTCAAATCCAACAGGTAAGTAAAATTAATTTTCAAGTTGATAAAATACTCAGGATACAAAATACCCATAGGAAAAGCATTGGGGTGAAAAGAAATATTAAGAAATAGAGAAAAATCGGCTATAATCAAGAGTCAAATTGTTATAAATATAAATTCAAAGCAATAAGGATGAGCGAGCAGAAGATTCAATTTTAAATGGGTTGTCATTAATTTTTCCCACAAAACACTCAGAAAATACGATAAGGCATATGAGGTCTTCTAATTAAGGGACATAATCTTTGTTATTGAGCTAGCTAAATTAGATCAACATTCTTTATTTTTAAAAATTTATAACTTGTTCTTTAATTTTGATTTCATGATAAAATAAATTGTAATAATATTCATGTAATTCTTAAACGATTATACACCAATTAATATGAAGTACACGCGCAACACGCGTACCATGAGATAGTATTATAAAATCCCTCTCTAGTGTCACCTGAGCCGAGTGTCTTTCATAAATAGTCTCTCTACCGAAATAAGGTAGGGGTAAGATTTGCATAGACACTACCCTCTCCACTTATAAGAATATACCGGGTATATTAGTGTTGTTTTTATTTTTGCATCTTTAGTGCCAACTGAAACCTCCTTTGACTGAGTACAGTTTTTAAATAAAATTAAAATATTTTAAACCTAAATCTTTTAAACATTGCCATAAGGTTTTTGTGCTTATAAAAGCATGCCATTAATAATAAAATACAAAATTTACAACAGTATCTTTTGTTTTTAAGGAGCAAATAATGGAATAATGACGTATAAAATAAACAAAGAAAAGCATTTTTCCGAGAATGACATCTAATCTATTTCGGTCAGCACATTGTTATAAAAGAAGATGAGCGCTGTTATGAAACAATAAAAGAAGAAGAATAATATTTTCGAGAAAGAGAGAGAATTTTTATTGAATTTTGGGATCATTTATAATGGGGTAAGACCCCTTTATTTATAAGGAAATAGTGACTTAGCCACCAAGTAACAAACCCTAGAATTTCTCTATAATATAGACATTCACCATAAATAGAATTCTATTTATAACACTCCCCCTTGAATGTCTATTCAACAAATAATGTGCCTCGTTAAAACCTTAACTAAAATAAAATCCAATGGGAACAAAAATTCTAGAAAAGGAAAAAGAGTACACATATCTAACAATACGCCTTTTGGTTGCCTCGTTAAAAACCTTGCAAGGAAAACCCAGTGGGTCAAAACCTTGTAACGGAAAAAGAGTGCAACGAGTATTAACTCCCTCTGATGAGAGCATCAATTCACATCCTTGAGCCTTCGCATCCCAATCTTGTGCACTAACTTCTTGGAGGTTGACGTCGACAGAGATTTGGTGAATAAATCATCCATATTAACTCCAATAAATATGTTGCACCTTGAAAATCCTCGCTATCACATTATCATGCTTATAGAGAATTGATAATTCATTCCATGTAAAATTTTCTCAAATGTTTATCATCTCTCCCCCTCATGTTAGAAAAACTAACTTGCTTCCTCAACTTTGGGAATCCATATTTGTGCGTTTTGTGTTAATCAAAATATACACTGCACATCAATAATAATAAGATGGAATTATTTGGTTCCTGACCGTGAACCAGTTGTGAGGGGAGAATGTAATATACTTTCGTGTATAACATATATCAAACTGATATAGATAACTTTGTTCTAAATAAGCAATTGTTTAGCTATTACATGGAGACACTCAATAAATCATCTTGCTAAACCAGTTGTGATGTAACCAACTTATCAAGATGAACTGTCTTGAATAGAAAATTTAAAAATTATGCTCTAAATTAAATTATTGAGCAAGTTACCTCGCAAACAGCAGGTTGCGGGTTAATAATAATTGCACATGTAACCATCTCATAGATGCATCTTATGTGGTATACATGGCAGGTGAATGGGCCCAGATTGTGATGACCCAAAAAGGCATCCTGTATACATTTAGCTAAATCTGTGTCCCGAGGCCCCGAAAGCCTCCGTTAATCTCACCTCGATATGCGTGCGTAGTCCGGGCAGGTAGCCGAGAAGCTTTTATGTGAAAAATTGATGAAAAATAAAATTTCTAATAATTAATTAATTAAAGTTGACTTTGGTCAATATTTTTGGTAAACGAACCTGGACCCGTGATTTGACGATCCCGGAGGGTCCGTAGGAAAATATGGGACTTGGGCATATGCCCGGAATCGAATTCCGAGGTCCCAAGCCCGAGAAATAAATTTTTAAAGAAAATTATTTTCTGAAAAATATAAAGGTTTTTGGAAAATGAATATTCATGTGAAAACCGTGTTACCGGGCTCGTATTATGGTTTTGGAGCCCGAAACAGGTTTGAAATATGTTATGTGAGTTATCTGTAAAGTTTGGTGTAAAACGGACTTGAAATGACGTGTTTCAGATCAAAATCGGAATAATTGAGCCTTATGAAGTTTTAAGAAAATTCTAGGAGTTTTGAGGTTTAATTCATTGATTTTGATGATATTTTGGTGATTTGAATGCTTGAATAATTTCGTAGGATGATTTGGGAGTCGTGTGTGTTTTTGGTTTTGAGCCCCGACGGCTCGAGTGAGTTTCGGGTAGCTAACGGGGTGTGCAAAGTGGATAATCTGGTGTTTTTTAGGATTTGCTGGTGTCTGGTGTAATACCCTTCGCGAACGCGGCCAAGGTCTCGCGAACGCGAAGGGTAAATTATGGTGTCCTGGGTTTTACTCTACGCGAACGTGTAGAGGGAGACGCGAACGCGGAGCACTGAGCAGTGCTTCTATGCGAACGCGTCCCCAGGGGTGCGAACGTATAGGCTTAGGGTGAGGTCGGGGGGCAGGGTAGGTTTGTTCTTCGCGAACGCAGGCGTAGGCTCGCGAACGCAAAAGCCTAGGAAGTTAGACCTTCGTGAACGCGGCCCTAGCTCCACGTACGCGTAGGTCCCAGCTGCTAACCCTTCGCGAACGCGGCCAGTGGCCCACGAACGCGAAGGGAAATTTTGCCCAGTGATTTGAAAGTATCAAAAACAGAAATATTACGGGATTTAACCCACTTCTTCTCAAACCTCTTCTTCCCCACTTCCCCTTAGGCGATTTTGAAGATTTCCATCACCATAGCTCCATAGGTAAGTGATTCCAACTCTATTTTCTTCCATTTATCTCCAACAATGTCACGACCCCAAATCCTAACAGGCCGTGATGGCGCCTATCGTGGAACTAGGCTAGCCAACCATCACATTACTACGCACTTGTTCTCATTTAACAGTTCATAATGCAAAATAAACAGCAATTCAATAAAGAATAATTTATATAGGTCTAAAAAACCTCCCAAGAATAACCTAACAACTCTAAACATCCTCCCAAAACTGGAGTCAATAGTCATGAGCATCTAAGAATAATTAAATCTAACTCTGTTAAAACTATATTATGAGTCTCTGAATCAAGAGCTAAAAACATAATAAGGAAGGAAAATGGAGAAGCTGTGGACGTTGAACAGCTACCTCGAAATCATGTGACAACTGCTAACGAACCTGCGTCAGCTACTGCCGCGAGCTCTTACCTGGATCTGTGCACAGAGGCACAAGGAGTCTTTATGAGTACGCCAACTCAGTAGCAATGAAAAAAATCACAGTCTGAGAAATATAAAGCACACAAAAAGATACACCATTTCACAACAACCAGTAAAACATCAAGTCACCAAGTAGTATTTAGCAAATTCATAGGTTCAAAAATCAGTTTCCAGAAATCCCTTGAAAAATAAGCAAATATCAATATATCTCAGTGAAATCCTCAGTAAGACTCAGTTTGAAAACAAAGTGAATCATAGTTCGAAAACTTAGTAAAATCAGCATAAATCCGCCCCTCGGGCCAAAATCAATTATCGTAACCATTGCCCTCAGGCATTCTCTCGATCACTCAGTATCAATCATCACTCAGTATCAGCCCCGCGGACAATCATCATCACTCAATCGGTACCGACGCTCACTGGGGGTGTGTTACAGACTCCGGAGGGGCTCCGACAGCCCAAGCACAATAATAACATAAGGCCTGGAAGCCTTCTCATCTCTCTCATGAGGCCTGGAAGCCTCCTCACATCTCTAATAAGGCCTGGAAGCCTTCTCACATCACTCGTAAGGCCTAGAAGCCTCCTCACATCACTCGTAAGGCCCGGAAGCCTCCTCACATCACTCGTAAGGCCTGGAAGCCTCCTCATATCACTCGTAAGGCCTGGAAGCCTCCTCACATCACTTAGTCAGACACTTTCAATTAGCCCTTAGGCCATAAACAAACCGGGTTCTCGACCCAAAGTAGTGTTTCATTTTTTCAATAAATAGTATCAAAATACTCTGAGTGTCAAAACCATTTATCAGGAAAAGACTGAGTGTAATTCACAATATATCAAGTGAGTAAACACAATAAAACAGTCCCCCAAGGGGTAAGCAGATCGGCACCAGGCCCCAAACACGGCTTACAGCCCAAATCATATCATAATAAAATAGTACTAATTAAGCATATGCTTAAAAGTCGGTTTAGCAACTCAATAGTCGCCTAAATAGGAAAGATGTTTCCAAAGTTTCCACCTTTTTATTTCAAAACCCGTGAAAGGGTGCATAGTACGGGGTTTCATACCCTCAGGACAGGATTTCAAGACATTACATACCTCAAAACTAGCCAGGAATTATTCCGCAATGCGCTTGCCTCTCGAATCAATCTCTGAAGGCTCCAAATCTACCAAGTTCAGATTTTTATCATCAATATATGCTTAAGGAACGAATTCCAATTGAAAAATATCGAATTTAACTCAAAAATCCGAAACCGGTCAAAACCCGACCCCCGGGCCCCCGTCCATAAACTCAAATTTTGTACATAAAAGGTTTCTTCATCTTCTCGTGATTTCGTACATATAAACAACACAAAAATCGGAGTTCGTTTGACCCCTCAAATCGACCCTTGAAGGTCTCATAATCTCATGCCCCAAAATCCTATTTTTCTACTATTTTTCATGAATTAAAGGCTGAGATTACGGTCTATAATCACCCATAAACGAGTTTTAATGATTAGAACACTTACCTCTATGAAGAACAAGGATTTACCTCTTCAAAAATCGCCCCCAAAGCTCTTAGTCTGTACAAAAATGGTGGAAATAAGGTTTAAGTCGCGGAGGGTTTAATTATTTAATGCTCAGGTCAATACTCTTCGCGTTCACGGTCAACGGGCCGCGTTCGCGTTGGCCAACCTCCTTTGCCTTTCGTGTTCGCGGTAAACGCGCCGCGTTCGAACTGCCTTGCCCGGACGACCCTTCGCGTTCGCATCCATAGGCCCGCGAACGCATTGACCAAATGGCCCGGGGGCCCCTTGAGTGAAATAACCCTACGCGAAAGCACCAGTAGCCCCGCGTTCGCGATGCACTGGAAAATTCCTCTCCGCGTTCGCACCTGCCAGACGCGAACGCATAGACCAAAATCCCCCAGCTCCCATTTCCCCTATGCGAACGCGGCCCCCTTCCGCGAACGCATAGGGTTAATTCCCTGTGCAGAAACACCAGAAAACCATCAGTGTTTTTAATTCCCAACGAGTCCGTTAACCAACCGAAATCAATCTCGAGCCCCTCGGGACTCCAACCAAACTTACCAACACGTCCCATAACATCATTCAAGCTTAGTTGCACTCTCAAAACACCAAAACTAACATCAAAACTCCAAATTTACATCGGATTCAAGCCTAAGAACTTTGATGTTTCTAAAATTCACCAATGATGCCGAAACTATCCAAATTAACTCCGATTGACCTGAAATTTTGTAGACAAGTCCAAAATGACATCACGAACTTGTTCCAACTGTCGGAATTCCATTCCGACCCCGATAGCCTATTTTCCACTGTCGTCCGGAATCGCCAAAAACTAACTTTCGCCAATTCAAGCCTAATTCTACACCGGACATCACAAAATTATTCTGAACACACTCCTAAGTCCCAAATCACCTAACGAAGCTATCCGAGCCATAAAATCCGCATTCCGAGGTCGTTTACTAATAAGTCAACTCTCAGTTGACTTTTCCCATTTTAAGGCTATTCTTTAAGGACTAAGTGTCTAAATTCTCATTTAACCATTCCGATTCCAAGCCTATCAACTCTAACACATTAATAAAAGAATAACCAATCTATAGTAAGTCAATAACAACAATTAAAATGCATGTTTCACGTAACGACAGACCGGGTCGTTACATTCTCCCCCTCTTAAACAAACGTTCGTCCTCGAACGAGTCTAGAAACATACCTGGAGTCTCAAACAAGTGAGGATATTTGCTCTGCATCTCCCGCTCGGTCTCCCAAGTAGCCTCCTTCACTGGCTGGCCTCTCCACTGCACCTTCACTGATGCTATCTCCTTAGATCTCAGCTTTCTGACCTCACGAGCCAAAATTGCTACTGGCTCAACCTCGTATGACATATCACTCTCGAACTGAACTGTGCTGAAATCTAACACATGAGACAGATCACCAACATATTTCCTGAGTATCGACACATGAAACACCGGATGAACACTCGACAAGCTGGGTGCCAAAGCAAGTCTATAAGCCACATCTCCAACCTTCTGAAGCACCTCAAACAGACCAATAAACCGAGGACTCAACTTTCCTCTCTTTCCGAACCTCATAACACCTTTCATGGGTGACACTTTGAGCAGTACCTTCTCACCTTCCATAAATGATACATCCCGAACCTTCCGGTCTGCATAACTCTTCTGTCTAGACTACGCCGTGCGAAGTCTCTCCTGAATCAACTTCACCTTCTCCAATGCATCCCGAATCAGATTTGTACAACACCAAACCGCCAGGACTGAATCCTTCTAACTCAACCAAGCTACGCACGTCATAAAATTCTAAGAAAATTGCTAAGAAATACCTGTAACAACTCAGTACCTCATAAACACCTAAAGAACTAACCATGTACCT
Source organism: Nicotiana undulata (assembly GCA_005239495.1). Classification (NCBI taxonomy): domain Eukaryota; kingdom Viridiplantae; phylum Streptophyta; class Magnoliopsida; order Solanales; family Solanaceae; genus Nicotiana; species Nicotiana undulata. The sequence continues at coordinate 41,310 of MDKH01230931.1, forward strand.
TATCATGCCGATCTTACCTACTACCAAGCTGTCCTATCTATCCAAGTTCCTCCTGACTTACCTTCGAATTGATACTTCTTCTTGCCATAATACCGCAATTCTCAATCCCGACTCACCGCATGAATCCCGAGCATAAAAATATACCGTCTAAGGCTCATAAGCTGCTGAATACTCTCTCAAATATCCCCAAAGCACCACATTAGAAATATTTACCCTAATAAGACTTCCTGCGAATTTAAAGTCATTACCTTTGCTTTCCTGATACTGATGGATAGAATCCAAGATAATGCAAATACACCACAAGCCTTGACACCTTCCCCGTAAATCTCAGTTCTAGCCCTTCTCACACCTTGAAGATCCTCGATCGCTACATATAACCTTGAATCCGTTTGAACCATTATCGAACGTCATTTGCTTTACGCAATTTCAATTACACTAACCAAGTAAACAGAATGACCTGACCCCGCTTGCAATCCACATACTAGGAAAGTAATCCACACCATTGAAGTAACAAGCACACTCATACATTGCACACTCTACACTTACTATTACAACTCCATCATTCAATGAATTCCACTCCCCGTAAAGTACGTTACAACCTGTATCGAAGAATTTCCATCACTCGAGTCATTCCCAGGCTCCACCTCTGTGGGTCATAACTGATTCACCAACATACCTCGAACCAAAACCAATACAACACATAATCGTTTAATCAACTTATCGTTAGCGGACTCCCCACTTAGCTCAAAGCCAAAGATCCAGACAAACAATAACTCACGATGCCCACACATTATCACTGCCACCATACTGTGGCGGGATTCAACTAAATCCTTCATACGCTCATATGACCTAGGCCATCTAACCCTCAACCCGTAAGCAAATCTCGCATTCACCATTGTAATGATCATGCCCACTCCCACAAGCGAGCTAAACTCAAATTACAACATACATCATCTACTGGTAGAAAAGAACTTGCTACAGATAAACATAAGGGTCACACACCTCAAGACAACCCGCAGGAGATACCCCTACCTGATTAATCTCGAAATGATATCTCCCTATACACTTCCGAAAATCATAGCTATCACGCAATTACTATACCTTCTTACATTAGAACACGACCATTGCCTTCCCTCGAGACATCCCATAAGCGGTATAAGAACCTGAAGCTGATAGAAATACTAACACTGGAGTTATGGTCAAGGAAATCTTGAGCTTCTGGAAGCTCTACTCACACTGGTCTGACCACATAGATACTTTCACTGGACACCACGTGTCCCAAGAATGCTACTGAACTGAGCCAAAAATTCACACTTGGAGAACTTCGCACAAAGTTTCTCCTCCCTATATCCTTGTGATACCATCATCAAATGTCGAATATGCTATCCCTGGCTACGTGAGTACGATAGGATGCCATCCATGAACACAATAACAAAGGGTTGCAATTACTGCTTGAATATACCGCTAATCAAATACATAAACGCTGCTGGGGCATTGGTCAACCCAAAAGACATCACAGGAACTCAGAACATAACAGGAAAACCCACTTCACTCCACAACTAAACTACACAAGAGGTCCTTCAATACTCATAACTCGAAGCCATATTCTAACTCAATACAAAAGTCAAATACCCAATGGTTCTCGCTACATATCCCACCAATTCATTTTGTCACACTCAAACAACCTAAACGCATCTAACCATCGTATCACACTCACCATGAAGTCATCTAGTCACAAATTCCCATCAATAAGAACACAAATGGACATATAAGTCCCTAAATGCACGTGCTCACACAAACATAAATCTCAACACTCCTGCCACAAATAAAAATCCGGCCTTAAGTCCTTCCGACTGGCCCATTATTAACATGTTAAAAATCACATCTCACCCATGGAATTCACGAGCTGCCGACGCACAACTGATACCAAGCGCTCGCGTGGGCATTCGAATACATGAAAGGAATTCAAAGAGTTACACTTTTGGCTGAATAAATGGATTCGCACGATAAGAATTAAAGAATGTGGAATGTTTTCTAAGGGTTCTGCAGCCTCTCAAAGATAAGTACAGACGTCTCCGTACCAATCCGCAATACTCTACTAAACCTGCTCATGACCGTTGAGTCCTATGCAACCTAGAGCTCTGATACCAACTTGTCACGACCCCAAATCCTAACAGGCCGTGATGGCGCCTATCGTGGAACTAGGCTAGCCAACCATCACATTACTACGCATTTGTTCTCATTTAACAGTTCATAATGCAAAATAAATAGCAATTCAATAAAGAACAATTTATATAGGTCTAACAAACCTCCCAAGAATAACCTAACAACTCTAAACATCCTCCCAGAACTGGAGTCAATAGTCATGAGCATCTAAGAAAAATAAATCTAACTCTGCTAAAACTATAATATAAGTCTCTGAATCAAGAGCTAAAAACATAATAAGGAAGGGAAATGGAGAAGCTGTGGACGCTGAACAGCTACGTCGAAATCCCGTGACTGCTGCTAACGAACCTGCGTCATCTACTGCCGCGAGCTCGTACCTGGATCTATGCACAGAGGCACATGGAGTCTTTATGAGTACGCCAACTCAG
>ML253517.1:0-14131 GCA_005239495.1 Nicotiana undulata
TTATATGTATGTTATAATATCCTGTTATGTGGTTTTGTTTATCTGAGATTTATGGATTTTAAATTAACATGGAAGGAAATTGTCTTTACGGAAAAATATTATGAAATGTATTAACTTACGGGAAGGAATATGAAAAAAATTATTTATGGAAAGTATTATGAAAGGAAAAGAAATGACTTATAAGTTTAGTACTCATGTAAGATATTATTGTTTCCCCGAGCTTTCATTTACTTAAATAATTGGAAAGGATTGTGGTGAAATGAACTTTACATTCTGTGNTAGTGCACAGGGATTTGATTAAGAATGCACTCTTGGTACGGCCCGGTCGATCCCCGGCAATGCATGGACGAAGTTACACTATGATATGATATGATTACATTGATAGACGCACTCTTGGTACGGGCCGGTCGATCCCCGGCAGTGCGTAGGCAGGATTATTGTCAAGCACGCACTCTTGGTACGGGCCGGTCGATCCCCGGCAGTGCGTAGGCAGGATTATTGTCAAGCACGCACTCTTGGTACGGGCCGGTCGATCCCCGGTAGTGCATAGCTATTCTTCACTATGATATGATTACATTGATAGACGCACTCTTGGTACGGGCCGGTCGATCCCCGACAGTGCGTAGGCAGGATTACTGTTAAGCATGCACTCTTGATACGGGCCAGTCGATCCCCGGCAGTGCATAACTATTCTCCCTTATGACTCTAGCCGGTTTTCCTACTCTTGTGTGCGCATGACTGTTTGGTACTTTTGTTTTCCTGATTTATGATTTGACAGATGTTTTGGGAAAGGAGACAGGTGAGTTGTTACTGCTTTCAATTTTACTTGGGAACTCTGTATTCTCTTCACAATTGTGGTGCACTATTTACATGTTTACTGCTTTCCTTATATCCTGTTTATTTCTATTACTGTTGGACCTTAGTGAGTACCGAGTCGACCTCTCGTCACTACTTCTTCGAGATTAGACGGGATACTCACTGGGTACATATATGTATATGTACTCATACTACACTTTCTGTGCATTTTGTTGCATAGGTACCTTTATAGTAAAGTGATTGATTTGGAAGACTTATACGGGCTGCATTCATCCAGAGGCGTTCCACAGCTGTCGGAGTCTCCCTTCTGTGTACTTACATTTTATAGTTATTGCTTTTGTCCAAATTTTTTTTCCGGACAAGCATTGTATAATTGTATAAATCCTTAGAAATTGCTCATGGACTTGTGTCACCGGGTTCTAGGGATGTCTTGGTATTTCTTTTCTGCATTAAGTGGATTATCCGCCGTATTTAGTTTACGAGGATTTGCTTTATTATTTGATTATAAATGCATAAAAAAATGACATGATTTTGAAAGTGTAAGCAGGAAGTTGTTTGAACTGGTTCAGGGATTGGCTTGCCTAACAGTGTGTCCGACGCCATCACAACCCATAGGTTTTGGGTCGTGACATTAAACAATTTCCTGCAGACATGTGTTTATTAAAATCAAAATCCAAATGTACATGTTCACTCTTTTAAAATAGGTAGGAAATATATACAACGCCTAGGCAAACCTTAGGCCTAATACGTATAAAAATCAAATCAATCATGTTCTTCTAGTTTAATCACTTTCTTTAAACATTTTTGAACCCTGCTGCTCCCACTCCTGTTCTATTTCACTGAAGTTCATTTACTTTTATTAAAACTCCTGCTCTATCTTAAACAGTCTCAAGTTATGCATCTTTTCTTTTACTGAGTTTTACTGACTCCTATTTCAAAATGCCTCATTATGCTTAAAATCGTGCAATTTCGAATCCTTGTTTTGTATGTCTTTCAAATCACTATATTTTAATACCATTTTACTACTTCCTTTGCTGCAGTTCTTTGAAAACCAATAGCTATTACTCTATGTTGGGTCACTGTATCTTATTCACTTATCCTTTAAAATCATTTCAAACCCATGATTTAATAACTTTCATCTATGTTTACTGAAAGCTTTTAATCCTACCTATTTCTAAGTTTTATTGATGCCTTTATCTACTGTATATTTTGAAATCAATTATCAGTTTTAATTTTAGTTTTCTAACCCAGACTCCTACTATTTTATTAAACTTCCTATTTTTGAAATCATGTCTCGAGACATTAATCGTGTTTGAGACGTGCCATTTACATGTCTATGTGTGGAGGGATCTGTGAGCCTTTCTTTGCCTTTATATGTTCCCCCATATGTGCATTTCTACTTGTTTTTGTATGTCGCTTAGTATTTTGACCTTTAAACCTAAGGGTTCAGCCTAGTTCCTGCCTTGTAAGATTAGTAGTCCTAAAACACCCTCCAGGACTTATAGGATGGGACGGGTAATAGCACGCAATAAGCATTCGTGACCAACACATGCGCTTTAAATAACCTTTACGGGATGTGAAGGGTAGAATACGGATATGATGATCGGTACGCTAATACCACGTGTAGCCGCCTCTTCGAGGTGTGACATATCAGGTATTGCATTTAAGTGATCCGTATTACTTGAAACCTAGGACAATTCTTTTTCAAATGTTTATTCCAATGTTATTTCAAGACCTTTAAAGATTTTCATACTTGTTTTAAATCCCCTCTTTTATGAACCTTACTTGTTACTTGCTCACCGTCCAAATTCACAAAACTTATTGGCTGGGATCCACAATTGTGGATCTTTAGGGGTGCCTAATACCTTCCCCTTGGGATAATTTCAAGACCTTACCCAATCTCTAGTAACACGAACTAGTTCATGAGTTATCAACTCTAGGTACCCTAACGCACCATAAAACTCATTAGGTGGCGACTCTTCCTTAAACCTCTTCCTTTAAGGAGTTGTCCAGAATGTCATAAACCTGATCTCTCTGTACCTAACCCGTGCGATAGAAAAAGGGGGCGCGACAATTTAGACAATTGTTATGAGGTTCTTCGGAACATGGGCGTTGTGGAGTCCAATGGAGTTGACTTTGCTATATTTCGCCTTTTGGGTTCCGCTAAGACTTGGTGCAGAGACTATTGCCTTACCAGACCAGCTGGGTCTGCACCATTGGCTTGTGCTCAGCTTTCCGACCTATTCTTGGGGAAGTTTCTTCCCATTACTCAGAGAGAGGATCTTCGGAGGCAGTTTGAGCGCCTCCAGCAGGGATCTATGTCTGTCACTCAGTACGAGACCAGGTTCATCACTCTAGCCAGGCATGCACTTATGATACTTCCCACTGATCGGAGAGGGTTCGGAGGTTTATTGAGGGCCTAACTCAGCTTATCGACTTCAGATGGCCATGGAGAGGGGTACTGATATCTCATTCCAGGATGCAGCTGATGTGGCCAGACGCATTGAGATGGTATTATCCCAGGGTGGTGGTCAGGGTTCTGACAAGAGACCTCGTCATTTCGGCCGTTGCAGTGGTGCCTCGTCTGGAGGCAGAGATCACTTTGGCAGAGGTCATCCCCCTAGACCTTATCAGTCAGCACTCCAGGCATCCCGCAGTGCATCATCAGCTCCCATCAGTGCACCGCCGATTCAGAATCTTTAGGGTGGTCATTCTGGTCGTCAGGGACAGTTCCAGGGTCAGTATTCTCAGCAGCCGAAGACTTGCTACACTTGCGGTGGTATGGGACATATTTCTAGGTTTTGCCCCCGAGGTTTTGGTGGTTCTCAGTATTAGGGTTCCCGTGCCATGGTTCCCGCATCAGCTGCACCCTCGCCCTCCCAGCCAGCTAGGGGTGGTCGTGGTGCTAGAGGTGGAGGTCAGACTCATAAAGGTGGAGGGCCGGTCATGAGAGGTAGGGGTCAGCCCGTAGCAGGTAGACCTAGAGATGTGTAGGTTGGAGGGGCTCCACCCCGATGCTATGCTATTCCATCCAGGCCTGAGGCTGAGGCCTCTAACGCAGTTATCACAGGTACGATATAAATTGCAGTCGAGATGCTTCGGTATTATTCGATCCGGGTTCTACTTTCTCTTATGTGTCTTCATATTTTGCCCCTTATTTGAGCATGTCCCATGATTCCTTGAGTGCTTCTGTATATGTGTCTACCCCGGTGGGTGATTCTATAGTGGTAGATCGAGTCTACTATTCTTGCTTAGTAGTTATTGGTGGTATGGAGACTCATGTTGATCTTTTGCTTCTGGATGTGGTGTACTTTGATATAATATTGGGTATGGATTGGCTATCTCATTATCATGCTATTCTGGACTGTCATTCCAAGACAGTGACCTTGGCCTTTCTAGGTGTGCCTCGTTTGGATTGGAGAGGGACTCCTAGCCATTCTTCTGATAGGGTTATTTCTTATATGAAGGCTCGTATGGTCGAGAAGGGTTGTTTGGCCTATTTGGCCTATGTTCGTGATTCTAGTGCTGAGGTTCCTTCTATGGAGTTTGTACCTGTGGTTCGTGAGTTCCCAGAGGTTTTCCCTGCTGACCTGCCGGGTATGCCACCCGACAGGGATATTGACTTTTTTATCGGGGTGGCCCAGTGCACTCAGCCTATTTCTATTCTGCCGTATCATATGGCCCCGCCAGAGTTAAAGGAATTGAAGGATCAGTTGCAGGACTTATTGGATAAAGGCTTCATTAGGCCTAGTGTTTATCCTTAGGGAGCTCCAGTGTTGTTCGTTAAGAAGAGAGATGGCTCAATGAGGATGTGTATTGACTACCGGCAGCTGAATAAGGTTACTATCAAGAATAAATATCATCTACTGAGGATTGATGATCTATTTGACCAGCTTCAGGGTGCTACAGTGTTCTCCAAGATAAACTTGAGATCTGGTTACCATCAGCTGAGGATCAGGGCTTCAGATGTTCCTAAGACAGCCTTTCGCACTCGTTATGGACATTATGAGTTCTTGGTGATGTCATTCGGATTCACAGTTTCCCCCGCTGCATTCATGGAGTTGGTGAACCGAGTGTTCAGGCCTTATTTGGACTCGTTCGTTATTGTTTTCATTGACGATATATTGATATACTCTCGCAGCCGAGAGGAGCATGAGCAGCACCTTAGAGTCGTTCTCCAGACTCTGAGGGATAGTCAGTTGTATGCCAAATTCTCCAAGTGTGAGTTTTGGTTGAGTTCAGTTGCACTTCTAGGCCACACGGTTTCGTCAGAGGGTATTCGGGTGGATCTCAAGAAGATTTCGGCAGTCAAAGATTGGCCTAGGCCCACTTCAGCTACAGAGATTCGGAGTTTCTTGGGCTTAGCAGGTTATTATCGCCGATTTGTGGAGGGCTTTTCATCTATCGCAACCCCGATGACCAGGTTGAACCATAAGTGTGCCCAGTTCAGGTGGTCGGATGAGTGTGAGGCGAGCTTTCAGAAGCTCAAGACGGCCTTGACCATGACACCAGTGTTAGTTTTGCCCACAGATTCAGGACCGTATACCGTGTATTGTGATGCGTCACGGGTTGGACTTGGTGCAATGTTGATGCAGGATGGAAAAGTTATAGCCCCTTCTCGTCAGTTGAAGATTCATGAGAAGAACTGTCCCGTTCATGATCTGGGGCTTGCATCTATTGTTCATGCATTGAAGATTTGGAGGCATTACTTGTATGGTGTGCCTTGTGAGGTGTTTAGGGATCATAAGAGTTTACAGTATTTATTCAGGAAAAAGGAGTTGAACATGAGGCAGAGAAGGTGGTTAGAGTTACTGAAGGATTATGATATTACCATTCTTTATCATTCGGGGAAGGCCAATGTGGTGGCCGATGCTTTGAGCTAGAAGTCAGTCACTATGGGCAATCTATCTTATTTATCAGTCTGGGAGCGACTCTTGCGTTGGATGTTCAGGCTTTAGCCGATCGATTTGTGAGGTTGGAGGTTTTTGAGACTGGCAGTGTGTTGGCCCATACTGTGGACCGTTCTTCATTGTATCACCGTATTCGGGCCAAGCAGTATGATGATCGTCATTTATGTGTTCTTAGAGATACAGTCCGTCACGGAGGTGCCAAGAATGTTGCGATTGATGATGAGGGAGTTCTGCGGATGCAGGGCCATATTTGTGTACCTGATATTGATGGTATTCATGAGTTGATACTACAAGAGGCCCATAGTTCCCGTTATTCCATTCATCCAGGCGCCGCAAAGATGTACCAGGACTTGCGGCAGCATTATTGGTGGCGGAAGATGAAGAAGGATATTGTAGCTTATGTAGCTTGGTGCTTGAACTGTCAGCAGGTTAAGTACGAGCACCAGAGACCTGATGGTTTGATGCAACAGATTCAGCTTCCTGAGTGGAAGTTGGAGCGTATCACCATGGACTTTGTAGTTGGATTCCCACGGACTCAGAGGATGTTTGATGCGGTTTGGGTTGTGGTGGATAGGCTGACCAAGTCAGCGCACTTCATTCCGGTATCAGTTTCAATTTCAGCGGAGAAGTTGGCGAAGATATATATGAGAGAGATTGTTCGATTGCATGGTGTGCCCTTATCCCTTATATCAGAGAGAGGTACCCAGTTTACCTCCCATTTTTGGAGAGTATTTCAGTGAGAGTTGGGCACACAGATTGATTTGAGCACAACATTTCATCCTTAGACGGACGGACAGTCCGAGCGTACTATTCAGATTTTGGAGGATATGTTGCGGGCTTGTGGCATTGACTTTGGTGGTTCATGGGACCAGTTCTTGCCTTTAGCTGAGTTTTCCTACAACAACAGCTATCAGTCGAGCACTCAGATGGCCCCGTATGAGGCGTTGTATGGTAGACGGTGTCGGTCTCCAGTTGGATGGTTCGAGCCGGGAGAGGCTAGATTGTTGGGTTCTGAGTTAGTCCAGGATGCCTTGGACAAGTGAAGATTATTCAGTATAGACTTCGTACAGCTCATTCCAGGCAGAAGAGTTATGCGGATCGCAGAGTTTGAGATTTGGCATTCATGATAGGAGATTTCTTCGAGTGTTGCCTATGAAGGGCATGATGAGGTTCGGGAAGAAGGGAAATTTGAGCCCTAGGTACATTGGTCCATTTGAGATATTGGATAAGGTAGGAGAGGTGGCCTACCGACTTGCCTTGCCGCCGAGCTTATCAGCCGTGCACCCGGTGTTTCATGTTTTTATGCTCCAGAGGTATATTGCGGATCCATCTCATGTACTTGATTTCAGCGGTGTCCAGTTGGACAAGGATTTGTCTTATGAGGAGGAGCCGGTAGCCATATTGGCTCGACAGGTTCGTCAATTAAGATCGAAGAGTTATCCTTCGGTTCGTGTTCAGTGGAGAGGTCATCCTGTTGAGGCAGCAACCTGGGGGTCCGAGTACGATATGTGGAGCCAATATCCCCATCTTTTCCCCGATTCAGGTAACTTTCTATGTCCGTTCGAGGACGAACGTTTGTTTTAGAGGTGGAGATTGTGATGACCCCAAAAGATCATCCTATGTAAATTTGATTATGACTGTTTTCCGAGGCCCTGAAAGCCTCTGTTAATCTCACCTTGAAGTGCGTGTGTAGACTGGGCACGTGGCCGGGAAACCTTCATGTGGAAACTTGATAAAGAATTGAAATTATGATAATTAATTGAATAAAGTTGACTTTGGTCAACGTTTTTGGTAAACGGACCCGGACCCATGGTTTGACGGTCCCGGATGGTCCATAGGAAAATATGAGACTTGGGCATATGCCCGGAATCGAATTTCGAGTACCCAAGTCCGAGAAATGAATTTTTAAAGAAAATTGTTTTCTGAAAAAAATAAAGGCTTATGAAAATGAACCTCGATGTGAAACATGTGTTGTTGGGCCCGTATTATGGTACCGGAGCCCGAAACGGGTTCAATATGTGTTATTTGAGTTACCTGTGAAATTTGGTAAGGAACGAACTTGATTTGACGTGTTTCGGATCAAAAATGGGAAATTGAGAGTAAATGAAGTTATAAGGAAATTCCTTAAATTTGAGATTTGGTTTGGAGCGTGATTTTATGTTATCGAGGTCCGAATGTGACTCCGGGACCGGGAATAGGCCTGCTATGTCATTTATGACTTGTCTGCAAAATTTGATGTCATTCCGAGTTGTATAGGTCGGTCCGGCACATTGTTATAGAATCAAGAACTTGAAGTTTCTTAAGTTAGGATTTTAGGGGTTTTGGGATGTGATTTTGAGATTTAGCATTGTTTTGGGTGTTCCGAAGGCTCGAGCGAGTCCGAATTATGATTTAAGACTTGTTGGTATATTTGGACGGGGGCTCGGGCGGGCCTAGGTGCCTTCTGAACACCCAACGGGGCTAAAAACCAGCTAGAACAACTGCTGGTGTAGCTGTTGCTGGTGTGACCGCAGGTACGGTTGCCCAGTCGCAGGTGGGGGACCGCTTCTGCGGTCCCAGCCTCGCAGGCACAGAGGTTCTGCAGGTGCGGTTCCTTTTCCGCAGGAACGGAGCCGCAGGTGCGGTCTCCAGCTCCGCAGGTGCGACCCCAGCCTGCCTTGCCATTTTTCCGCAGGTGCGACCTTTTTCTCGCCGGTGCGGGACCGCAGGTGCGGAACCCCTGTAGGCCAGACTATTTTAAATGCCAAAAACTCAGGATTTCTTCATTCCATTCATACCAAAAACCCCATTAGAGACTTGTGAGCTTGGAAAGGACACACCACGACCTAGCTACTATTAAGGTAAGTTAATTCCTTCCTAATACTAGTTTCATGCATGAATAGTTCATGGGATTACCTACGAAAATAATGGAAAAATCAAGAATTGGGTAGTAAATTTAGGGTTGTGAGAAATTCGCGTATTGTCCGTCTAATGTTATGAATTCAAGTAGAACCTTCATATTTATTATCCTTAGGCTATGGGTGAGTGATTCCTTCGAGAATTTTCAGGATTCGAGCGTGCGGGCCCGGGGTCGAATTTTAGTATTTTTGGAAGAATAATAGAAAATTTATAATTAGGCTTTGGAATTGGTTTATTGAGTAATTATTGATGTTAATAAATCAATTATGTCTAGATATTTTTTATTCGGAGTTGGATTCTAGAGGAAAGGCTGTGATTTGAGGCTTGACTTGCACTTTGGAGCCGAGGTAAGTGTTTGGCCTAACCTTTGCTTGAGGGATTAGGTATAGAGTCTTATTTGCTATGTGTAATTCATGTCCAACGTATAGGCGAGGTGACGATTACCTATATGTTGCGGTCAAGCATGCCCGTGAGTCAATTGTGATGAATTGTACCGTGTTCTTGATATTCTCTGTACTATGAATAATCGGCGATTAGAAGTGATACACTGATGTTGTTTCATGACGTGGGAAATTATAGATTAATTGTTCAGTTGAGGCTCTTACTGTTGAAATTACACTTCTGAGCGAGTTTGGTTATAGCTGAGTCTTTTGCCGGGACGATAGAATTTTATTGAGTATTTCTGTACTGTTGAGATTTCTTATTGTTAGCTTGCACATTATATTGCTGATTGTTTATTATTTATCACACGAGGGGACATGCCGTGTTGATTGTTTATTATTTATCGTAGGAGGGGACATGCCGTGTTGATTGTTCATTATTTATCGCACGAGGGGACATGTCGTGATGATTGTTTATTATTTATTGCACGAGGGGACATGGTGTGCTGATTGTTTATTGTTTATCGCATGAGGGGACATGCCGTGCCGAGGTGTTATTGTTTGATGCACGAGGGGACATTCTGTGCCGAGTGATTTGTGAGGTGATGCACGAGGGGACATGTCGTGCCTTGTGTTATTCATTATCTGTTCTGAGGCGTTAAATTCCTGCTTTTACTGTTACATTTCAGTTGTTACCCTGTTCCACTATGCTAGTATTTGTTGCCCCTCCTATCCCCGGCATGACTCTCCCCGTATCTGTTTATACCTATTTATTTCCGTTGATATTTTCCTGTTATTATAGAAAATTGCACATGTATGTATATTGTTGTCGGTCCTAGCCTCGTCACTACTTCGCCGAGGTTAGGCTCGGCACTTACTCAGTACATGGGGTCGGTTGTACTGATNCATTCAGGAGACCTCGAGGTAGACCCGCAGAGATTCGTGGGCCTTGGTGTCACCTTCTACCCTTCTCTTTCAGTTTTGTCTTATTTTATAGTTTCAAAGACAGCTATATGTTCTTATTCTCTTACCATTGTATTCAGTAATCTCATAGACAGTTCGTGAGTATGTGACACCAGTTCTGGGATATGTATATGGGTCTTATTACGAAGTTGCTATATTATTTTGAATTTAGTTAACCTTCATATCGTTGACCATCGATGCCTTAGTTATCTTGTTTATTTTAGTTGTTAATGAGCTTATTTGGTTCAAATGTTGGCTTGTCTAGCGGGTTCAACGTTAGGTGCCATCACGGCCTGAAGGTGGGATTTTGGGTCGTGACATTGGTATTGTGATGGTACTGCGAAAAGTGGTATAATGGTGCTACAGATCTCTCAACCAAAAATAATATTATCATCATGTTTTGATTATCACTTCATAGTGTTATCTTCATATTTTGGAAATTATGTTTTAACTTGTCGTTCGAATATCATTGATTGTTGATTGTTGTTTCCATGGTTTTCCCTTTCTTACATTGGTATTCTATTTTGAAAGAAGACAATTAGCTTTACATACTAGTATTATTCCATATGTACTAACGTCCCTTTTACCGGGGGAGCTGTATCATTAATGGATGCAGGTGGTTCATCAGCGAGCAGCATTGGTCCTCGTTATTAGTCACTCTCTATTCATCAGGTTTTTGTGAGCCCTACCCTATTCCGGGCATGATGTCATTTGAGTTGTACATTGTGGTTTGAGGTATAGCCGGGGCCTTGTTGCCTGCACTTCCATACTACTATTGTGTTGCACTTATGGACTCCATAGACAGGTTGTGGGTTGTGTTTGATGTTGGGAGTTGAACTAGAAATGCGGGTATTTGGAAAACATGTTTTTTATTATATCTATAAATTTGTAATAATTTGGAAGTTATAAATGAAGCTGCTAATGAAAATGAAATGGGAGTTGTTAATGAAATATTTTTAGCATTCGATTAATGGAGTACATCTCTCCTCTTTATTCATGAATGAGTTTGGGAAGAATGAAATCTAATTGGCTTGTGAGCAAGGTTCACTCGGTTGAGCACCGGTCGTGCTCCCCGAGTTTGGGGCGTGGCAAACTTGGTATCAGAGCCTAAGGTTTTAAAGTGTCATAGGATGTCTCGGAGCCGTGTCTGGTAGAGTCCTTCATATCGGTGTGTTGTCAACCACATCTATAATTAGGAGGCTACTTGGGCATTTAAGAATTTTACCCTTCTTTTATACTCTAGATCGTGTGATAGATGTCAAAATAGGAAGCTAAATTCCTCTCCATGTCTCATTTTCTATATGAGTAACCCACGGGTTCGATTCTGCGACAAGGGAATGAAAGAACCAGATGCAGGAGTGTCATTGTCCTTATTAATGTTATCGTGCCACCGGATCATGTGGTAAGAGCACCTAAGAAACGATAGAGGGTTGTTTGAACCTATAAGACGGAATGTTCAATTTGTATGAAACGCCATTTGGGGATGTGTTGAATGACAATACCAATAACCAACAACAATTCATAATAACATAATGATAGTAATGAAAGAAGTAACTCAAAGATAAAATAATCAGCTCTTTCACAGTTCCAGAAAATAGATCCGCCTTTCAAGTATATCAGTTAAAACCCAAATGTTTTACCGAAATCGCCAAAAATATGAGTAAGTTTGAAACTGTAATTTTTCCCATAAAGCTTTTCACAGGTAAATGTTTCATTTTCAAATGGCATGAGAAAAAATGCATCTCTATGCCTGTATGTCATGTGTGCATGTCAATGCAATGTATCTCAAAGATGAACTCATGTACTCACACTCCTAGCACTCAATCTCAATGTCTCACATTTTCCGCTCACTATGCACAATACTCAGCAAATTCAGTCACTCAGCACTATACAGTACCTACTGTGGCGTGCAACCCAATCCTCATATATCAATAAGGCCCGTTGCAGAGTGCAACCCGATCCACATATTTATAGCCATAAGGCCCGTTGTGGTGTGCAACCCGACCAATATATATACGCCCACTAGGGATGTGTACAGACTTCGGAGGGGCTCCTTCAGCCCAAGCGCTATAACAAGCCAATCATGGAATAAATCAGTAAAACATGTTGCGAAGTGCAACCCTCTCCAACCATAAATCAATAAAACATATTGCGGCATGTAGCGTGATCCCAAAATATCACTCACACTAAGGCCCTCGGCCTCACTCAATCATCAATCTCTCCCATCTCTCGGGATCACAATGTCATGGAACTAACCCGAGATGATGATATGATGTGTTAGGAAATAGCAACAGATACTGAGATATTTATGCAATGAAAGAACATGACTGAGTACGAAATTGCAATATAAACGAATAATTCAACAGCAATATGACCTCAGTGGGTCCTAACAGAATAAGCATATAGACATGGTTTCTAACATGGATCATAGCGCAATAGCTCAAGTACTTAGAGATTTCCCTATTACATATAAGATGATTAGGTAACTACACAGTACCACAAGAATAACGGAGTCACAATTCATACGGTGCACGCGCACACGCCCGTCACCTTGCATGTGCGTCACCTCAACACCAAATGCATAGCACATAATTTGGGTTTCATACCCTCAACACCAAGTTTAGAAGTGTTACTTAGACCATAAAGTCAAATCCGGGCTCGCGTCTCGGAACCCGACAAAACTCATAAAATCCGACAACCCATTCAGTTATGAGTCCAACCATACTAGTTTCACTCAATTCGGACTCTGAATCTATGTTCAAAACTCAAAAAATTACTTCAAAAAATTATAGACAAATCCCCAAATTTCACTTTGAAATCATCAATCAAACACAAAAAACGAAGATAGATTCATGAACTATAACAAAAATCTAGTATAGAACACTTATATCCTAATCAATATGGTGAAACTCGCCTTATTGTCCAAATTTGAGCTCCCCAACTCAAAATATGACTAAATGAACAAACCTTTCGATATTAAGTATTTTTGCCCTGTTGTTCAGCCTCGTTTTGTGGGCCAAACGATCCAAAAACTTACTTTTGATGCCTCCAATGGATTCTTTGTGAAATTTCAGTCAGTTTAGGCTCTTTAACCACTCCATTTGACCTTATAATGAAAGAGATATGTTGGTTTTAATATTTGGAAATAGCGCAAATTTTTAAATATGAAGTCAATGGCAAATTCGTATCAAATTTGAAAAATCTAGCTACCCAATTCTTAGTAAAATAACCATAAAATTCTTATACAATGTCCAAATTCGACGATTCTTTTTGTTATGGATTCATAATTACAAAACGGATCTAATGCTTTAATAAAAACAGAAATTGAATCTCATTTGTTCAATGTGGTACCATTACACTTGAAGAAACGACGTCGAAACATAAAACAAACGAGTGCAACACAACCCAAACCTATCTAAAACTCACCCAAGCCCATCGGGACCCCGTACGAACATACCAAAAAGTCACATAACATAACACGGACCTACTCGAAGCCTCAAATCAAACATAACAATATCGAAACGGCGAAACACACCTTAAATCAAACTTAATAAATTTTCGACTTCCAAAAACTCGCACCGAAACATATAAAATCAACTCGGAATAAACTCAAATTTTGCACAAAAGTCTTAATACATCATAAGGAGCTACTCGTTCTCCCAAAATAACGAGTAAAGTGCATATGCTCAAAATGACGGGTCGGGTCGTTACAACTGATGAAAAGATGAAAAGCAAAAATTCAGCCCTTAAAATCTTGAAATTCAATTAAGCCAACTGGAAACTCTTGTATTATAAAAGATTCAGGGTCCCTTACACCGCAATACAAAGAAAAACCCAAAATAACACCTTAAAGCCATCACTTTATGATCACGTAAGAATCATGATGAACCACATGCGGACAGACAACAAGAAAATATATTAGAACAACGGGTAGACAATGGTAAGAATGTTAAAAAAGCTTCTGAACCATCAGAAGAGAAAGAAGTCAAGAAGAAGGAAGAAAAGATTCTTGAAACATCGATTCATGTCCTTGTGACAATTCCATTTACACAAAAAAAAATTAAAGAAAAGCTTGACGGACAATTTGCAAAGTTTTGGAAAATCTTAAAACAGAGTCAAATTAATATTCCTATCAAATTAAATTTATATATATATATATATATA
>ML253517.1:14273-69894 GCA_005239495.1 Nicotiana undulata
TACATACATACATACATACATACATACATACATACATACATACATACATATACTGTTACAGGTTACGTTACATTGTCCCGCCTTAGCCTCGTCACTACTTCGTTGAGGTTAGGCTCGGCACTTACTCAGTACATGGGGTCGGTTGTACTGATACTACGCTCTGCACTCTTTTGTGCAGATCCAGGTGCCGGCCAACGTTTATATATATATATATATATATATATATAAACGTTGGCCGGCACCTGGATCTGCACAAAAGAGTGCAGAGCGTAGTATCAGTACAACCGACCCCATGTACTGAGTAAGTGCCGAGCCTAACCTCAACGAAGTAGTGACGAGGCTAAGGCGGGACAATGTAACGTAACCTGTAACAGTATATGTATGTATGTATGTATGTATGTATGTATGTATGTATGTATGTATGTAAATATGTAAATAATTAGATATATACATACATATATGTAAAAAAGCTAAAATGCACAATAGGTTTAAACTATGTAAATAATTAAATAATTAGGCCAAACATTAATAGTTAAGCGACCGTGCTAGAACCACGGAATCCGGGAGTGCCTAACACCTTCTCCCGGGTTAACAGAATTTCTTAGCTGGATTTCTGATTCACAGACATTTCAAACAGAGTCAAAAATCTCCTCGGTTTGGAATTTCAATAAATAAATGGTGTCCCGGAACACTGTACAAAACCGGGTGGCGGCTCTGAAAAATTAATAAATAAATCCCAAGAATAATAATAATGTCACTTTAATTGGAAAAACTCCCTAATCCACCCTTATCGGAGGAAAAAGGAGGTGTGACAATTATCATATCTTGTTGGGAAAGCCATGGTATGTCTACAAAAGAGCTTCATATAGCATGGAAAAAAACAAATACTCTTTTGAGGTTAACGGGAAGAAACTCATTCTTGGGCCTTTGACTCCCTCACAAATTTGGGAAGACGAAAATACTGTTAAAGAGTATATGGAAAAATATGAGAGATAAAAGAATGAGAGTAAGGGAGTGCATGTTGACATCCCAAGAGAGGAAAAAGGAGAGGTTGTGTTGAGTGAAGAGAGTGGGATGTCAAGGAGGGAAAATAGTAAGCTTGAGAGGAAAGAAGAGAGAGAGGGCAATGAGATAAGAAAAGTCTGTGAGGTAGAGAGAGAAAAACAAGAGGGTTTGAGCGAAGAAAAAGAGAAAAACTTCAGTGAGAGAAAAGAGGCTAAGGGTGAGGAAAAAGTTAGACTTGTGATAAAAGCGAAAGAGAGTGTAAGCAACCAAAATAATTCTTTACTTCCTAACCCATTAACTCTTTCTTGTATTAGTTCTTGTGAATTTATGTGCTTCTTTGAATAGCTTACATGTAGAAGAATCTATGAGATTTATAATTGATACTTGTCTATATCATAAAAGTGTCTTATTTGTTACATGTGGTAGATATACTTGTTTTAAATGGATGTGTGACCAATCTTTTGTAATTTTGGTCTGCGCATTTTTTGACTACCGTAAGAGAGGTTTTTATGGGACAAATCTAAATAGGCATAAATTTTATTGGGATATGATGTCCATATGCTTTATGAAGGAGTGTTTACACCTATTAGGCTTAATTGGGTTAAGAGGACACATGGTCACTATCTTGTGTTATTCTTACCATTTTTTCAGATTAGTAGATGCCATTTACTAGTGCATGTCTTCGTTTTCTTGCAAGGTCGAAATTCAAGGAAAAATTTTCTTCAAGAAGAGGGGAATGATAGCATCCTAGGAATCTCAAATATATTCAAGGACAAGGATGAAGCTTTGGAATCTCAAAGAGGGCCTTTAACAAGATCTCAAGCTAAAACGTTGTAAAACAAGGTCATTGAATTTCAGGAACGATCAAGGAAGTTGTTAGTTGGGAGGAAGAGCTTAAGGATAAAGGATATGAGTTATCTAGGTGTTATATTTATTTTATGGCCCAAATTCATGTCCATGAAAATGTGAATTAGGTCCCAAGAAACATCCTCTGACGAAGGTTCCAAATCAGGCCACTGTTTGACCAATTTAGCACCTAAAATGTGTCCCAACTTGCAACCCATGAAGTCCTACATAAAGCCACGTTTTTATAGCATAAAAAGGACTTACTTGATGTCCAAGAATGGTACATGTCACGACCCAAATCCGACGGCGGGGTTAGGCAAGCCAACATGAAATCCACTATGTGTTACCCTTTCCAATTGATTATAAATTCCAACATTTACAAATTTTAAACATATTTAAGCATGATATCCAAAAATGATAACCCGGTAATAACTAATTAAGCGCTAATGATGCATGGGCAAAAAGATACGCATATATATGAATATACAGCCCAAACCCAAAATAAGCACTACGAGTGTGCCAGTAACAAGTGTCACGAGTGTTACGGGCATGCTAACAGAATAACCAAACGATAATATATACAATCCCACTGTCTGAATGAAATAGACGGGAAAACATAAAAGGAAACTCCATGGTACTGCTGGAAACCGCCAGAAGAAGCAGCTCACCGTGAAGTCAAGTCCACTAGCTTAGGATCTATCTCCGGTATAATAACCAGAAGCACCGACCTCAGTACTTGTACAGTTAAGTACAAAAGTGCAACATTAGTACATATTAAATAAATATGTACCAAGTGAGTATCCCGTCTAATCTCGAAGAAGTAGTGACGAGAGGTCGACTCGATACTCACTAAGGTCCAACAGTAATAACATATGATAGAAAAAAATGAAATACAGTAGACATGTAAGGAAATAGGCAACAAGTACATATCAAGAGCATAAATCCAAACAACTACTGAATTAAGTAATAACGTTCTTTCAAGGGGTAGGACCACCGGAATGAACCAATAATAACCAAGTCTTAGATCCGCCGTGGCGTACGGCCCGCTCCCATATATACAAGTATCTCTCACTCCGCTGTGGCGTACGACCCGATCCCATATAGGTATAATCACTCTCGAATCCGCCGTGGCGTATGGCCCGATCCCAATATAGGTATAATCACTCTTAAATCCGCCGTGGCGTACGGCCCGATCCCAATATAGGTATAATTACTCTTAAATCCGTTGTGGCGTACGGCCCGATCCCAATATAGTATAATTACTCTTAAATTTGCGTCGGCGTATGGCTCGATCCCAATATAGGTATAATCACACTTAAATCTGCCGTGGCATACGGCCCGATCCCAATATAGGTACAGAACACTCGCAAGTCCCCCGTGGCATATGGCCCGATCCCATAGTTACACAAATACAATTACTTCGAGTCAAGTATCACGAAATCTTTTAGATGAAATATTGCTATGCACCACAAGAGTACAGAACATATATATATCAGGACAAGGAAGAACAATGAACATGTTGTGGCCTAACTACCCGGACATAACAATAATAGCCGCTACGTACGGACTCTCGTCACTTGGTGCGTACGAAGCCCCCAAAAAAGTAATCATAGCATTTAGAGAACCTAGGGGGACAATTCCCTCTTACAAGGTTAGAAAGGAGACTCACCTCGTGTAGAAACTACCCCTCGGATCAAGGATGCGCCCGAAACTCCGAACTCTACCCTCGAGGACTCGCAACTAGCCAAATATAGTACAATTACATCAATTCAAGCTTGAAGGAGGAAAATTATCCTATGTTATTCAAAATTTCACATTCTTGAAGAAATCCCAAATTTCAACCCCGGGCCCGCACGCTCGAGTTCCGAAACATTCTCTAAGGAATCACTCACCCAAAGCCTGAGGATCATTAATATGTAGTTTCTACTTGAATTCAGAGCATTAAACGGACAATTCGCTAATTTCTTCAAGAACCCTAAATTTACTACCCAGATCTTGATTTCAATTGACCTAGTAGTTAATCCCATTAATAATTCATGTATTAAACTAGTAATAAGGAGGAATTAACTTACCTCAGTAGCAGCTAGGTCGTGGTGTGTTCTTCCCAAGCTCAGAAGTCTCTAATGGAGGTATGAAATGAAAAGAGATGAAGAAATCCCGTATTTTAAAGAATATTCACTGCCTGACCTACTGGGGTTCCGCACTTGCGGCTCGAGGACCGCACCTCCGGTTTCGCGCCTACGAGCTAGGGCTCACACCTGCGGAGGGATTACCGCACCTGCGGTTCCGCTCCTTGGACTTTTTTCCGCACGTGCGAGAATGGGGGGTTGAACCTGCGCAGGTGCACCAGCAGTTGCATCACCTAGTTTTTAGCCCCATTTGGTGCCCAGGAGGCACCTGGGCCCACCCGAGCCCCTGTCCAAATATACCAACAAGTCCTAAATCATAATACGGAGTCGCTCAAGCCTTCGGAACACCCAAAACAACACTAAATCTCACAATCACACCCCAAAACCCCTAAAATCATAACTTAAGAAACTTCAAGTTCTTGATTACTATAACGATGCGCCGGACCGACCTATACAATTCGGAATGACATCAAATTTTGCA
Source organism: Nicotiana undulata (assembly GCA_005239495.1). Lineage (NCBI taxonomy): Eukaryota > Viridiplantae > Streptophyta > Magnoliopsida > Solanales > Solanaceae > Nicotiana > Nicotiana undulata. Next base: position 18,735 of record ML253517.1, read on the forward strand.
GACAAGTCATAAATGACATAACGTAACTATTCATGATCTCAGAATTTCATTCGGACCTCGATATCACAAAATCACGTTCCAAACCAAATTTCAAATTTAAGGAAATCCTTATTTCTATATCGGTCGCCGAAACGCTCCTGGGTTATCGAAAACCCATTCCGAACATACGCTCAAGTCCGAAATCATCATACGAAGCTACTGACAATGTCGAAACTCGATTCCGAGGTCGTTTGCTCAAAATATTGACCGAAGTCAAACTTGGCCAAACAGGCCAACCTTAAGGAACAAAGTGTTCCTATACCGCTCAAAGCACCGCCAAATCCTGAACCACCAGTCCCCGCAAGTCACAAATCACAAGAAGCCGCTATGGGAAGTCTTATTTAGGGGAACGGGGTCCGATAACGTAAAAGAACCAGTTGGGTCGTTACTAGAATCGTACCTGAAGTGTTGAATAGCTGTGGATATCTGCTCCGCTTGCCCTCCTCGGACTCCCAAATCGCCTCATCGACTGGTTGGCCCCTCTACTGGACCTTCACGACAGAAACTCTCTTAGACCTCAACTGGCGGTCCTGTCTATCAATAATAGCAACTGGCTCCTCCTCGAAGCCCAACTTCTCATCTAACTGAATAGTGCTGAAATCAACCACGTGAGAGAAATCGGCATGACATCTCCGGAGCATCGATACATGAAAGACCGGATAAACTCTGGATAAACTGGGAGGTAACGCTAGCTCATAAGCAACCTCTCCGACTCGCCTCAATACCTCGAAAGGACCTATAAACCTTGGGCTCAACTTGCCCTTTATCGGCGAAACCTTTAGCAGAACTTTCTCTCCCTCCATAAATGCTATGTCACGCGCCCTCTGATCCGCGTTACTCTTCTGTCTGGACTGTGCTGTGCGGAGCCTCTCCTAAATCAATTTCACCTTCTCCAAAGCATCTCTCACCAGATCAGTGCCATATAATCTAGCCTTACCAAGGTCAAACCACCCGATAAGAGAACGACACCGCCGACCATACAAAGCCTCAAATGGAGCCATCTCAATGCTGGACTGATAACTATTATTGTACGCAAACTCAGCCAAAGGCAAGAACTGGTCTCACTGACCCCCAAAGTCGATCACACAAGCCCTGAGCATGTCCTCCAATATCTGAACTGTACGCTCTGACTGGCCATCTGTCTGAGGCTGAAATGCTGAACTGAGATCTATCTGAGTGCCCATCTCAATGTGCAATGCTCTCCAGAAGTGCGAGGTGAACTGAGGACCTCGATCTGATATAATGGACACTGGCACACCGTGCAACCGGACTATCTCCCGAATATAAATTTGGGCCAGCCTCTCTGAAGTGTAAGTAGTGGCCATAGTAATGAAATGCGCCGATTTGGTCAATCTATCCACAATGACCCAAACCGCGTCAATCTTCCGCAAAGTCTGAGGCAACCCAACCACGAAGTCCATAATAATGCGCTCCCACTTCCACTCAGGAATGGGTATCTACTGAAATAGGCCTCCTGGCCTCTGATGCTCGTATTTAACCTGCTGGCAATTGAGACACCTAACCACATACTGCACAATGTCCTTCTTCATCCGCCTCCACCAGAAATGCTGCCTCAAATCACGATACATCTTCGTCGCTCCTAGATGAATAGAATACCAAGAACTGTGCGCTTCTGCTAGAATCCTCTCCCTCAGGCCATCAACATCAGGAACACACAAACGGCCCTGGAGTATCAAAACACCATCCTCACCCAAGGTATCCTCCTTGGCCATACCCTGGACCACCGTCTCCCGAAGCTCTGCCAGACATGGATCATCAAACTGTCGGGCCCTAATCTCTCCCAATAGCAAAGACTGAGCAACCACATGGGCTAGAACTCGACGAGGCTCCGAAAGATCTAATCTCACTAGGAGATTAGCCAAAGACTGAATGTCCTAGAGGTCTCTCCTCTGCTGCGATGTGGGCCAAACTACCCATACTCTCTGCCCTCTTGCTCAGGGCATCCGCTACCACATTTTCCTTGCTCGGATGATAAAGAATAGTAATATCATAATCTTTCAACAACTCAAGCCACCTAAGCTGCCCCAAGTTAAGATCCCTCTGCTTGAATAAGTGCTGCAAACTGCGGTGATTTGTATAAACCTCACAAGACACACCATACAAGTAGTGCCTCCAAATCTTCAGAGCATGAACAATCACCGCCAACTCCAAGTCGTGCACAGGATAATTCTTCTCATGAACCTTTAGTTGACGCGAAGCATAAGCAATAACTCTCCCGTCCTACATCAACACACATCCCAACCCGACGCGTGAAGCGTCGCAATACACAGTATACATCCTAGAACCGGAAGGCAACATCAGAACTGGTGCTGAGGTCAATTTTGTCGTGAGCTTCTGAAAGCTCGCCTCACACTCGTCAGACCATCGGAACGGGGCATTCTTTTGAGTCAATATGTTCAATGGAGCTGCAATAGAAGAGAACCCTTCCACGAATCGGCAATAATAGCCTGCTAGCCCCAAGAAACTCCTGATCTCTATAGCTGAAGTAGGACGCGACCAACTCTGAACTGCCTCAATCTTCTAAGGATCAACCTTGATACCTTCTCCGGATACCACATGCCCCAAGAACGCCACGGAATCTAACCAGAACTCACCCTTGGAGAACTTAGCGTATAGCTTCTGTTCCCGCAAGGTCTGGAGCACAACTCTCAAATGCTGCTCATGCTCACCTAGGCTCCGCGAATAAATCAAGATGTCATCAATGAAGACGGTGATGAAGGAATCAATAAACGTCCTGAATACCCTATTCATCAAGTCCATGAATGTTGCTGGGGCATTAGTCAAACCAAAGTACATCACCAGGAACTCATAATGGCCATATCTGGTACGAAATGTAGTCTTCGGAACATCTGAAGCTCGATTTTTCAGCTGATGGTAACCTGATCTCAAATCAATCTTAGAAAACACACGAGTACCCTGCAATTGGTCAAATAGATCATCAATGCACGGTAGAGGATACTTTTTCTTAATGGTAACCTTATTCAACTAGCGGTAATCAATACACATCCTCATAGACCCATCCTTCTTCTTCATAAATAGAACTGTAGCACCCCACGGCGATACACTCGTCCTGATGAACCCCTTGGCCAACAACTCCTCAAGTTGCTCCTTTAACTCCTTCAACTCCCTAGGATCCATACGGTACGGGGGAATGGAAATAGGCTAAGTATCTGGAGCTAAATAAATACAGAAATCAATATCTCGATCTGGAGGGATGCCTGGAAGGTCTGAAGGAAACACATCTGCAAACTCTCGAACAACTGGCACTGAATCAATAGTCGGGGACTCGACGGTTTTGTCTCGCAGATAAGCCAGGTAAGATGAACAAACCTTCTCGACCATATGCCGAGCCTTCATAAAGGAAATGGCCTGGCTGAATGCACTAACCGAAGAACCCCTCTACTCCAACCTCGGCGACTGGGGCATGGCTAAGGTAACTGTCTTGGCATGGAAATCCAACACAACATGGTAAAGAGATAGCCAATCCATGCCTAGAATAACCTCAAAATCAACCATGTCGAGCAGTAACAGGTCTGCTCTGCTCTCAAGCCCGTAGAAAGTAATCACACAAGACCGATAGACCCGGTCTACCACCAAAGAATCGCCCACATGAGTGGACACATATAAAGGAGATCCCAGGGACTCACGAGGAACATCTAGAAAATGAGCAAATAGTGATGAAACATATTAATAGGTGGACCCTGGGTAAAATAACACTGAAGCCTCTCTACCACATACTGAGATAATACCTGTGATCACGGCGTCTGAGGCCACTACATCTGATCTGGCTGGAATAGCGTAGAACCTGGCTGGAGCACCTGAAGGCTGAACTCCACCAGAGTGAATGGGAGCTAACTGACCTCCTCCTGACTGGCCTCCCCCTCTAGGAAGACCCCTGCCGACCTGTCCTCCACCTCGAGGTGGCCGTACTGCCAGTGCTAAACTCCTAGGTTGATAACTGCTGCATTGCCTTTCCCCGATACCTGGGATAATACCTCCACGTATGACCCGACTCCCCACACTCGAAACAACCTCCTGGCACTACAGCCCGCTGCACTAAAGAGGAAGATCCGTGAATAGCTGAAGAGCGGTGTGAACCCTCTGGTAAGGCACTGAAATAGGAACTAGAGGATCTCTGATGACTGGAATAACCGCTGGGTGCACTCTGGATGGCTGGAGGACGATAGGAACGCTCTAGCATGGCGCCGAACTGAGGCCTCACTGAACCACCTCGAGGGGGTAGTGGGGGTGCTGAATATGAAGGCATGCTGGGCTGACCAGCCCCGAACTGACCCCTACTCCTAGCTGAAGCATCCCTGAACTCTCCTGAGAACCTGGCCCTCTTGTCTTGCTGACCCTGCTCCCTGCTCCTCAACCGATATCCCTCAATCCGTCGAGCTATCTCGACTACAAGCTGGTAAGGAGTACCCATATCCACCTCTCGGGCCATGGTGGCCCTAATACCTGGATGTAACCCGGCCACAAACCGCCGCACTCTCTCGGCATCAATAGGCAATATCATAAGTGTATGGCGTGACAACTCTGAAAATCTGGCCTCACAATCTGTCACCGACATCTGCCCCTGCTCTAGCTACTCAAACTGACGCCGCAACTCTTCCCTCTCGGAGGGTGGGATATATCCTTCTAGAAACATCTGCACGAACTGATCCCAAGTGACAGGAAGAGAATCTGCTGGCTTGCTGAGAATATAAGATTTCCACCACCTGCGAGCTCTGCCCTCCAACTGAAATGTAGTGAAACCCACTCCATGTGACTCCAAAATCCTCATGTTGTGCAGTCTGTCCCTGCACCTGTCAATAAAATCCTGGGCATCCTCGCCTCGCTCACCCCGAAGACTGGAGGGCGCAACCGAGTCCATCTGTCTAACATCTTCTGCTGATCATCCTCTACAACTGGCCTGGGCTCTGGTGCTGCTACTACAGGCTGAACCCCACCCACAGGCGATGTACCCGGGTATGACGTGTTGCTGCTGCCTGTCCTGTGGCTTGAGCGGTAGGGGTGTTGACTCCCCTTCCCTCTTGAGAAGTAGCAGGGTCGGCTGGAAATAAACCAGCCTGGGACATATTGTCCATGAATCTCATCATACGGCCCATGACCTCCTGGAAGCCTGGACGTCATAAAGTCTGCTGGAGCAGGAACCGCTGGAGGCACCTCGTCTTGCTCCTCCAGAATAGGGTCCTCTAGTGGTGCGATTGGTATAACTCTGGGACGCCCTCGTCCTCTACCTCAGGTAGGTGCCCTACCCCTGCCTCTACTACGACCTCGAGTGGCGGGGATAGCAGCCTCTCCTGAATCAGGATCGTCAGATGCACGCGTCCTCACCATCTGTGACAGAATAGAAAAACAAGCTTGAGTACATCACTGATTGAACGATAGGATATGAATGAAGAGGAGTTTCTCAACACCCTATAGCCTCTTGAAGATAAGTACAGACGTCTCCGTACCGATACGCAAAACTTTACTGGGTTTGCCCGTGACTCGTGAGACTTATGTGAACCTAGAGCTCTGATACCACGTTGTCACAACCCAAATTCTAATTCAGGTCGCGATGGCACCCAACAGCGGGGTTAGGCAAGCCAACATGAAATCCGCTAGGTGTTACCCTTTCCAATTGATTATATATTCCAACATTTACACATTTTAAACAGATTTAAGCATGATATCCAAAAATGATAACCCGGTAATAAGTAATAAAGCGGTAACGATGCGCGGCCCAAAAGATACTCATATATATGAATATACAGCCCAAAACCCAAAATAAGCACTACGTGTGTGCCAGGAACTAGTGTCACGAGTGTTACGGGCATGCTAGCAGAATAACCAAAAGATAATATATACAATCCCACTATCTGAATGTAATAGACGGGAAAACACAAAAGGAAAACTCCATGGTACTGCTGGAAACCGCCAGAAGAAGCAGCTCACCGTGAAGTCAAGTCCACTAGCTCAGGATCTATCTCCGGTATAATAACCAGAAGCACCGACCTCAGTACCTGTACAGTTAAGTACACAAGTGCATCATGAGTACATATTAAATAAATATGTACCTAGTGAGTATCCCGTCTAATCTCGAAGAAGTAGTGACGAGAGGTCGACTCGATACTCACTAAGGTCCAACAATAATAACATATGATAGAATATAATGAAATACAGTAGACATGTAAGGAAATAGGCAACAAGTACATATCAAGAGCAAAAATCCAAGCAACTGCCGAATTAAGTAATAACGTGCTTTCAAGGGGTAGGACCACCGGAATGAACCAATAATAACCAAGCCTTAGATCCGCCGTGGCGTACGGCTCGCTCCCATATATACAAGTACCTCTCACTCCGCCATGGCATATGGCCGGATCCCTCGAATCCATCGTGGCGTACGGCCCGATCCCAATATAGGTATAATTACTCTTAAATCCGTCGTGGCGTACGGCCCGATCCCAATATAGGTATAATTACTCTTAAATCCGCCGTGGCGTAAGACCCGATCCCAATATAGGTATAATTACTCTTAAATCCGCCGTGGCATACGACCTGATCCCAATATAGGTATAATCATTCTTAAATTCGTCGTGGCGTACGACCCGATCCCTATATAGGTACAGAACACTCGCAAGTCCGTCGTGGCATACGACCTGATCCCATATATACACAAATACAATTACTTCGAGTCAAGTATCACGAAATCTTTTAGATGAAATATTGCTATGCACCACAGGAGTACATAACATATATATATCAGGACAAGGAAGAACAATGAACATGATGTGGCCTAACTACCCGGACATAACAATAATAGTCGCTACGTACGGACTCTCGTCACTTGGTGCGTACGTAGCCCCCAAATAAGTACACATAGCATTTAGATCACCTAGGGGGGCAATTCCCTCTTACAAGATTGGAAAGGAGACTCACCTAGTGTCGAAACTACCCCTCGGATCAAGGATGTGCCCGAAACTCCGAACACTACCCTCGAGGACTCGCAACTAGCCAAATATAGTACAATTACATCAATTCAAGCTTGAAGGAGGAAAATTATCCTATGTTATTCAAAATTTCACATTCTTGAAGAAATCCCAAATTTCAACCCCGGGCCCGCACGCTCGAGTTCCAAAATATTCTCGAAGGAATCACTCACCCAAAGCCTAAGGATCATTAATATGAAGTTTCTACTTGAATTCATAGCATTAAACGGACAATTCGCTAATTTACTCAAGAATCCTAAATTTACTACCCAGATCTTGATTTCCAAAGACCTAGTAGTTAATCCCATTAATAATTCATGTATTAAACTAGTAATAAGGAGGAATTAACTTACCTCAGCAGCAGCTAGGTCGTGGTGTGTTCTTCCCAAGCTCACAAGTCTCTATTGGAGGTATGAAATGAAAAGAGATGAAGAAATCCCGTATTTTAAAGAATATGCACTGCCTGTCCTATAGGGGTACCGCACCTGCGGTCTCGCGCCTGCGAGCTGGGGCTCGCACCTGCGGAACTGGGCAAAAGGGGCTGGGCTCTCACCTGCGGAGGGATTACCGCACCTGCGGACCTTTGTCCGCACCAGCGAGAATGGGGAACCTCACGTGGGGTCGCACCTGCGATGCTTGGGATCGCAGGAGCGGTCCCGCACCTGGGACTGGGCAACCGCACCTGCGGTCACACCAGATCAGGTTCACCAGCAGTTGCATCAGCTGGTTTTTAGCCCCGTTTGTTGCTCGGGAGGCACCTAGGCCCACCCGAGCCCCCGTCTAAATATACCAACAAGTCCCAAATCATAATACGGACTCGCTCGAGCTTTCGTAACACCCAAAAGAACACTAAATCTCACAATCACACCCCAAAACCCCTAAAACCATAACTTAAGAAACTTCAAGTTCTTAATTTCTATAACGATGCGCCGGACCGAGCTATACAATTCGAAATGACATCAAATTTTGCAGACAATTCATAAATGACATAACAGAACTATTCCCGGTCCTCGATTTCACAAAATCACGTTCCAAACCAAATTTCAAATTTAAGGAAATCCTTATTTCTATATCGGGCGCGCAAAATGCTCCCGATTTATCAAAAACCCATTCCGAACATACGCTCAAGTCTGAAATCATCATACGAAGCTACTGACACTATCGGAACTCGATTCCGAGGTCGTTCGCTCAAAATGTTGACCAAAGTCCAACTTGGCCAAATAGGCCAACCTTAAGGAACCAAGTGTTCCTATACAGCTCAACGCACTGCCAAATCCTTAACAACCAGTCCCCGCAAGTCACAAATCATAATAAGCCGCTATGTGAAGTCTTATTTAGGGGAACGGGGTCCGATAACATAAAACGACCGGTCGGGTCATTACAGTACAATACTCGTGCTAGATGTTGAGTGCAAGTTGGTGCCAAGTTGCTTGCAAATTTCCTTCAAGATTTAAAGATTCTATCAAGATTGGTTTGGGAATTATTTCCATATATTATGGGGATATATTTATTTCTTTCCTAGTTACTTAAGGTTATGTTTTCCTTTTATTAAGATTTATGGAATTACTTTCCAAGAATGACTTGGTTATTGCTTCCTAGTATTTTTCTTTTCCTAAGGTAGTTGGACTTGTTGTCTAAAGTAGTTTAGGACTTTATTTACTTGTTTTTTTAGCTAGAATTTCGTGATACCTCTGATGTAATTAATTCTACAAACTAAGGAAAATTGCAGTAAGGGAAGAAGCAATAACTAAGAAGAGGCGGGAATAAGTAGGGTTCATTTCATAAAAGAGCAAGTGAGAGCTCAACTCTGTACAAATACTGATACGCCTAACTAGGGACTGGGACGTAAAGTGTCCAAATAGGAAAACATAAAAGGGTAAATGTGTATATAACACTTATTTATATTTAAAAAGTAACTGGACTTAACTGTAAACTAGTGAAGTAATAACTAACTTATATTCTTTATGCTAAGTACCACTCCCTCAGTTGTATGTACTACTTCCGTGTGCATGTTAATACCCCTTTCAATCTGGATCACATCAGTGCCCCGCCGTTATGAACTTCCTTGTCCCCAAGGAAGGAATGAAGGAAATCGAACTCTTAGAGCATTAGCATCCTCCCAGGTGGCCTGAGCTTCATCAAGGTGTTCCCAATGGATGAGTAGTTGAACCACAACTTTGTTACCCTTTTGAACCATTCTCCTGTCTAAACTCTTGACTGGTTTTGGACAATATGGACTCGAAATGTTCAGCACTGGTGGATGGGAGATTTGAGCTGGGACTGCATAACATGGTTTGAGCAGGGAAACATGAAAGGTAGGATGAAGGAGCAAGTCGGCCAGTAAGGATAACTTGTAGGACACATGACCCACCTTATGTATGACCATGTAAAGACCATAATACTTAGAAGATAGCTTGCTGAAGTGATGAGGAGCCATAGTCTCCTGTCTATGAGGCTGAATTTTCAAATATACCCAATCTCCCACATTAAATTGGCTATCAGATCTTTTCTTATTGGCTTGCATCTCCATTCTTTGTTGTGATCTTGCTAGATGGTATTTAAGCAACTGCAACTTGAATTCTCTAGTCACCATGCTCCTATCTACTTCAGGTAGATCAGAATCCCCAGCAACATATGGCAAGTGTAAAGGAGGTGGCTGACTATAAAGGGCTTCATATGGAGTGGTTTGAGTGGAAGTGTGAAAGGTGGTGTTATACCACCATTCGGCATAAGAGAGGAATTGGGCCCAATCAGAAGGTGAATCAGAACAGTAGCACCTGAGATACGTTTCAAGACATCTATTGATAACTTCAGTTTGCCCATTGGATTGGGGATGATAGGCAGTGGAAGTATTCAGTGTAACCCCTTGAATAGCAAATAACTCCTGCCAAAGTCTACTTGTAAACACAGGATCAGGGTCACTAACAATATCCTCCGGCATACCATGCAATTTGAAAATTTGCTCCATGAACATCCTAGCTATATCAGCTGCTGAATAAGGATGGGAGATAGCTAGGAAGTGAGCATATTTGGTAAGCCGGTCAACTACGACCCATATAACAGCCTTCCCTTTAGACTTTGGAAGACCCTCGATAAAGTCCATGCTAATGCTGCTCCAAGAAGCAACAGGAATGTTGAGGGGTTGAAGCAACCCTGGGTAGGCAGCAGAGTCATACTTATTCTTTTGACAGATGGCATATTTTTTCACATAATCTGCCACAACTTCTTTCAATCCTTTCCAATAAAATAAGGTTGCAATCCTCCTATATGTGTGATCAATTCCTGAATGCCTGCCCATTGGGGTATCATGCCACAACTTGAGAATTTCACTTCTCAAAGATAAATCAGGCCCTACCACCAATCTACCCTTCTTCCTCAACTGGTTATTGATATAAGTATACCCCTTGTTGTCACCCTGCTTAGATACTAATTTCTGAATTAGTTCCACCAAACGAGCATCCTGCTGCCAATTAGCCATGATAGCTTGTAGCAAATCGGTTCTCATAATAGATAGAGTGAGAGCTGCCAGTTCCACTGTTGGTAGCCTGGACAAGGCATCTGCGACTTTGTTGTCTTTCCCCTTCTTGTACTCTATGTCAAAGTCGTATTGCATCAATTTGGTGATCCACTTCAATTGAGACCCCGTATGCAATGTGAAGTGCCTGCCCATTAAGTATTGTCCCTACTTGGTCACAGCCATGACTAGTGCTAACAACTCTTTGTCATAGACCGATAGAGCTTGGTGTTGTCCTGATAACCCCTTACTCAGGTAAGCTATAGGTCTGCCTCGTTGCATCAAAACAACTCCAATACCCAAGTCACATGCATATGTTTCCAACACGAAAGGTATAGAGAAATCTGGTAGTGTCAATAAAGGAGCCGTGGTAAGAGCCTGCTTCAATGCCTCAAAGGCCTCAAAGGCCTTCCCTGTCCACTTGAACCCATCTTTCTTCAGCAAGTCAGACAAATGTCTACTGATTTGTCCGTAGCCCTTAATAAAGCGTCTGTAGTACCCTGCCAGCCCCAAAAATCCCCTTAATTGCTTGAGGTTAGTTGGAAGTGGCCACTGTTGCACAACCTGAATTTTCTTATGGTCAGTAGATACTCCTTGAGCTGATATGTAATGCCCCAGGTACTCCACTTTTTTAGCAGCAAACTTGCACTTAAATCTCTTAGCATACAACTGATGTTTTAGTAGTAACTGGAAGGTTATCCTCAAGTGTTCGACATGCTCTTGAAGGCTCTTACTGAACACTAAAATATCATCAAAAACACAAAAATGAACTTCCTGAGGTGCTTTTGGAACACATGGTTCATTAGGCCTTGAAAACTAGAAGGAGCATTATTCAAGCCAAAGGGCATGACTAAGTACTCATAATGACCACAGTGGGTTTTGAAGGCAGTTTTGTGGACATCTGATGGTGCCATTCTGATTTGATGGTAGCCTGCTTGAAGGTCAATCTTGGAATAGATCATGGAGCCACCTAATTCATCCAAAAGCTCCTCAATTACCGGAATAAGATACTTATCCTTAATGGTGAGTTGGTTTAGAGCCCTATAGTAAACACACATTCTCCAACTCCCATCCTTCTTACCCACTAACACCACAGGTGAGGCAAAGGGGTTGCAACTATGTTGTATAAGACCCTGGGCAAGGAGCTCTTGCACCATCTTCTCAATAATGTCTTTCTGCATAGGGGAATATCTATAGGGCCTAGAGTTGACAGCCTTGGATCCTTCTAGTAGGGGAATATAATTATTAAATGGTTCCCTAAGGAGTGGAAGATCCTTGGGAGAATCAAACACCTCATTGTACTCCTCCAACACTTGGTGGATTATGGAAGGTTCATTTATTTGCTCTTCCTTATCCTTTACCAGAACACTTGGAACAGTAGGAGTGACTCGGATCATGAATAAGTGAGCACTGGTGCACTCCATGTTGTGAAAGGAATTAGCATCCACGTCCTTCAAAGTGGGGTGAATGCCTTGTACTTTAAGCATCTTCCCTGATACTCGAATTCCATAGAAAGTTTTCTGTAATTGGTCTTGATGTCTCCAAGCTCGTACAACCACTGGACTCCTAAGACCATATCACTGGACCCTACTGGAAACATCAAGAAATCAGCTGTGTAAACTGCTCCCTGCATCAGCCATTCAATTCCCCTACATATCTGTGATACTTGAAGAGTACTGCCATCTGTTACACTCACATTCTGTGGTTTACATGTTTCTATCGACCATCCCATCTTGCCTGCAAAATCACAATCAACAAAGTTATGAGTAGAACCCCCCATCTATTAAGATGTTAATAGCCCTCTTCTGATTATACCCAATCACTCGAATTAGCCCTCTCCATTTAGAACCTGCAAGGAAATTTCACAATTAGTAAGTGATTCTTCTGCACCATTCTGCTCCTTCTTGGTGTCCTGTACCACTTCTTCTTCTTCCAGCTCTAGTAAGAAGATGTGTTTCCTATCTTTACACACATTCCCTTGTTCGAACTTCTCGTCACAAAAGAAACAAAGCCCTCTAGCCCGTTTGTCATTCATTTCAGCCGTAGTTAACCTTCTCCTCTTATTTCTATCCTCCGACACATAGTTAGGCTGGTGAACTTGTGTTGCTCTATCATAGGGCCTGATATTGTTACTGGCCATTGTATTACCTAAAGGTCGAGGAAACGCCTGTGGATAATTTAAGGAAAAACTCCCCATAGCCTTAGATTGGGACTGAAAAATAGATTCCTGCAATCTTGCTAAGTGATAGGATTGTGGGAGAGAATATGGTGTATGGATCCTAACAGCATCACTCAACTCAGGTTTTAGCCCATTCAGGAAAATAATAATAGCATGGTTAAGGATCAAGATCCAGCCTAGTCATGGACTGGTCAAAGACCTCCTGAAAAGCCAATACACTCCCAGTTTGTCGCAATTTAACCAGCTCTCCCATTGGGTCGTCATATTCAGGCCCAAACCTGTCAGCTAGAGCAAACAAATACTCCTCCTAACTAGGAGGGGGCAGATCTTGCCTACTTTTCATGTAAGCTTGGTGCCATTGAATCGTGATATCGTTAAAAAAAAAAAAAATTGTTCAGCCCTATACCACCAGTCACGAAAACCCTTTCCACAAAATCTAGGAAAATCAATTTTTGTCAAGCGCGTAAGTGACTGAGGATTTTGTGTTGGCAACGATGGGTAAGTTGGAATTGGGGTATAGTGGTTCTGGGGATACGGAGGATGGAAATGTTGAGGGTGGGAATAGTAATAAAGTTGTGGGTTCATCGGGTAAGTGGTCTGGGTGTTTGAAGGGTAGCTGTTTGGAGGTATCTGTGGTGAAACAAAATTTGGAGGTGAAGGTAAGGTATGCTGGAAGTGTGGGGTTTGCATTTTTGCTGAAATCGGCTGTAATTGGGTCTAGTTTTGTGGAATTTGGGTGGAACTTGGTTTGGGGATGGTTCGGTGTTGGCTATTTGGGGCTAAGTTCACTGGTGGTGTGAGGGTTATAGGTGGAGATGAAGTTTGTGCAGATTGTAAGGTAGAACGACTGGTAGAAGGTCGATTCTCTATATCTGGGAGCCTCAATGGTCCTTCTGTAGGAGAATAGATCTCTTCTCGCCCAATTTCTGGCTGGGCTGGTTGTTTATCTCTGCCAGAGCTCTGGTCACCTTATAAAGACTCCTTGAGTTCACGAAAAGCCTGCTCATGAACGTTCTCTAGCTAACTTTGACGAATCCCAAAGTTAGCTACCTCAATCGCCATTCTATCCAACCTGTTCAAAACCTCTTTAAATTCTGAAGACATGGTTAAATCCCCCGGTGCGAGGACGCAGCTCTGATACCACGAATGTAATTAATTCTACAAACTAAGGAAAATTGCAGTAAGGGAAGAAGCAACAGTTAAGAAGAGGCAGAAATAAGTAGGGTTCATTTTATAAAAGAGCAAGTGAGAGCTCAACTCTGTACAAATACTGATACGCCTAACTAAGGACTGGGACGTAAAGTGTCCAAATAGGAAAACATAAAAGGGTAAATGTGTATATAACACTTCTTTACATTTAAAAAGTAACTAGACTTAACTGTAAACAAGTGAAGTAATAACTAACTTATATTCTTTATGCTAAGTACCACTCCCTCAGCTGTATGTACTACTTCCGCATGCATGTTAATACCCCTTTCAATCTGGATCACATCACCCTCTCTATATAAAGGGTGTATTCTTTGTTTTTAGATTTAGATTATTATAGACAATATCTATGAAAATTGTGAGATTTTTCTTGCACTCTTGTGTATGGCTACTCTTGGATTTATTCTTCAACCTTCAAGACTCAACTTAAGGTGGTAATGTTAAACCTTTTTCGAAATCATAGATCACTTCTAGGTATTCAAGAAAGGTGATAAGTTTAGGCTTATTGTTGTTCTTGTTATTCTAAAGGGTCGGGTTTCACAATCTATCTCTTGTTTTTAAGTCGCTACCAAAGGCGATTAGTTCTTCGTTAACTAATTGTTGTTGTTAGGATTCAACTTCAAGAATAGACTTCTTGAATTCAAGAAACTCTTTCTTGACTTCAATCTATCTTTAATTTTCCATTTTTTTTTGCTTCTTTATTTTCTTTTAGTTTTCGCATGTTTCTTGATTTTCTTTAGCAATTCTTGGACCCCTATCGTATTGTCATCAAGTGGTATCAGAGCATAGGCTAACCAAGATTTCAATCTTGGGAGGTTCTTGAGCAACAAAAAAAACGAAAATCAGCCCAAGAAAAAGTATTATTGCTCATTATTATTTTTAGAATCCAAGTATTGTTTTATTTCCAAGTCAAGAAAGGAAACAAGAAGAGGGGATCCTTGTACTTGAAGATTAAGGTAACTTCTTTCCTTATTCTTGTGGGTTTTGGGTTTCCTATATTCTTTCTTCTTTTTTCCTACTAACCAATTCCTATTCTTCCTAGTTTGGTCCTCCACTTTCTTTTTCTTTTTCTAACTCCTTATTCTTATCAGTGTGGGTTGTGACTTGCTAGGTTTATTAATAAATCTAAAGATTAACGACCAAGATTTGCTTTGAGTGGAAAAAGGCAAGAGAGGTGAGAGAGTATTAGAAGGAAAAAGCCAAATTTGAGAGATACATAATTCTTCTAATCTTTGTTATAGATGTTTCAATCAGGTAGTTATAGTGAAAGGAGGCGAGTTATGACCCAACAATTCGAAAAGTCAAACTTACAGTATACCGAATGGAAGGAAGACAATGGTAAAGTTATTTTTCAAACAAGAGCTAAAGTAATGTCTGTGATTTGTACCCTTAGAATTGACAAAGAGTTTGGCTATAACTTTATTAGCACTTATATGGTTGAAATCTACCTTGTATTGACCATATTGAACCCTACATATTGAGAAGAGTAAAGGTAGATAAAAGAGTGTTATTACTATTCTCTATTGGAAGGTATGAGGATGCGATCTGGTGTGGAATAATTATCATATCTTGTTGGGAAAGCCATGGTATGTCTACATAAGAGCTTCATATAGCATGGAAAAAATAGATACTCTTTTGAGGTTAACGGGAAGAAACTCATTCTTGGGCTTTTGACTCCCTCACAAATTTGGGAAGATGAAAATACTGTTAAATAGTGGAAATGTCACGACCCGAAATCCCACCTTCGGGCCATGACTGCGTCTAACGTTGAACCCGCTAGACAAGCCACCGTTGAACTTAATAAAACTCATTAACAACTAAAACGAACAAGATAACTAAGGCATCGATGGTCAACAATATGAAGGTTAACAAATTACCACAAATAATATAACAACTTCGAGATAAAACCCATATACATATCCCATAACTGGTGTCACATACTCACGAACTGTCTAAGAGATCACTAAATACAAAGGTCTGAAATAAGTACATATGACTGTCTTTGAACTATAAGATGAGATAGAGCTGAAAGTGAAGGGTAGAAGGTGACGCCAAGGCCCACGAACGTCTGCAGGTCTACCTCGATGTCTCCTGTATGAACTGATGAAATGCTCCGACCGTCAGTGACCACCGTGTCCGGCTGCATAGTCTGCACAACATAAAGAAGTGCAGGTGTAGCATCAGTACAACCGACCCCATGTACTGAGTAAATGCCGAGCCTAACCTCGGCAAAGTAGTGACGAGGCTAGGACCGACAACAATATATGTACCTGTACAATTCTATATAATAATAGGAAAATATCGACGGAAATAAGCAAGTAAAAACATATACGGGGAGAACATGCTGGGGGTAAAAGGGGCAACAAAATGCTAGCACGGTAGAACAGGGTAATAACTGAAATGTAAAAAGGTAAAAGCAGGAATTTAACGTAATCAGCACAGATAATGAACAGCAAAAGGCACGGCATGTCCCCTCGTACATAATCTCGCAATCACTCGGAACGGAATGTCCCCTCGTGCATATACAGTAACACTCGGCACGGAATGTCCCCTCGTGCAATAAATAATAAACGATCAACACGGCATGTCCCCTCGTGTGATAAATAATAAACAATCAGCACGGCATGTCCCTTCGTGCGATAAATAATAAACGATCAACACGGCATGTTCCCTCGTGTGATAAATAATAAACGATCAGCACGGCATGTCCCCTCGTGCGATAAATAATAACGATCAACACAACATGTCCCCTTGTGTGATAAATAATAAACAATCAGCATGGCATGTCCCCTCGTGCGATAAATAATATAAAAGCAACAATATAATGTGAACATCAACAATGAGAAATCTCAAGTGTAAGGAAATGCTCAATAAAATTCTATCGTCCCGGCAAGGGACTCAGCTATAACCAACCTCGCATCAGAATACAGTTTCAACAGTAAAAGCTTCAACTGAAACAAATAACACAATAACTCCCCATGTCATGAAACAACATCAAGGTATCACTTCTATATCACCAATTACTCATAATACAGAGAATATTAAGAACACGATATGATTCATCACGTTTGACATACGGGCATGCTTGACCACAACATATAGGAACCCATCACCTCACCTATACGTTGGACATGAATTACACATAGAAAATAAGACTCTATACCTATTCCCTCAAGCTAAGGTTAGGCCAAACACTTACCTCGGCTCCAAAATGCAAGTCAAGCCTCAATCACAACCTTTCCTCTCGAATCCAACTCCGAATCGATAATATCTAGACATAATGGATTTATTAACATCAATAATTACTCAATAAACCAATTCCAAAGCCTAATTATAAATTTTCTACCATTCTTCAAAAAATACTCAAATTCGACCCCAGGCCCGCATGCTCGAATCCCGAAAATTCTCGGAGAAATCACTCACCCATAGCCTAAGGATCATTAATATGAATTTTCTACTTGAATTCATAGCATTAATTGGATAGTACATCAAATTCCCAAAAATCCCATCTACTACTTAAAACCTAGATTTTTCTAGGATTGAGTAGTTAATCCCCTTGACAATTCATGAATTAAACTAGTAAAAATAGAGTGAAATTACTTACCTCTACTGGAAGTGGGTCGAGGAATGGTTTTTCAAGCTCTTAGGACCCTTCAATGGAGGTTGGAATGGGTGTAAATGAAGGAAACCCGAGTTTTGACACTTAAATACAGGCTGCCTACAGGGGTTTCCGCACCTGCGACCCTGGGACCGCACCTGCAGTCCCGCACCTGCGAAGAAATGGTCGCACCTGCGGAAAAGGGCCGGGGGAGCTGGGTTCGTAGATGCGGAGTTGGGGGCCACACCTGCGGAAAAAGAACCGCACCTGCGGAACCTCTGCACCTGCGAGGCTGGGACCGCAGGAGCGGTCCCGCACCTGCGGCTGGGCAACCGCACCTGCGGTCACACCAGCAACAGCTGCACCAGCAGTTGTTTTAGCTGGTTTTTAGCCCCGTTGGGGGTCCGGGAGGCACCTGGGCCCACCCGAGCCCCTGTCCAAAAATACCAACAAGTCCCAAATCATTATACGGACTTGCTGGAGCCCACAGAACACTCAAAAGAAGGCTAAAACTCAAAATCACACCCCAAAACCCCTAAAACCATAACTTATGAAACTCCAAGTTCTTGATTTCTATAAACATGCGTCAGACCGACCTATACGACTCGGAATGACATCAAATTTTGAGGACAAGCCATAAATGACATAACGGAACCATTCCCGGTCTCGGAATCACATTCGGACCTCAAAAATATAAAATCACGTTCCAAACCAAATTTCAAATTCTATGAAATTCCTCAAAACTTCATTGACTCTCAATTTCCCATTTTTGATCCGAAACTCGTTAAATCAAGTTCGTTCCTTACCAAATTTCACAGATAACTTAAATAACACGTATTGAACCTGTTCCGGGATCCGGAACCATAATACGCCCGGCAACACAGGTTTCACATCGAGGTTCATTTTTATAAGCCTTTATTATTTTCAGAAAATAATTTTCTTTAAAAATTCATTTATGGGACTTGGGTCCTCGGAATTCGATTTCGGGCATACGCCCAAGTCCCATATTTTACTACGAATCCTCCGGGACCGTCAAATCATGGGTCCGGTCCGTTTATAAAAAATGTTGACCAAAGTCAACTTTAATCAATTAATTGTTATAAATTCAACTCTTCATCAAGTTTCCACATAAAAGCTTCCCGGCTACACGCCCGGGCTACGCACACACATCGAGGTGACATTAACGGAGGCTTTCGGGCCTCGAAACATTATTATTTTGCTAAATTTACACAGTATGACCTTTTGGGTCATCATTGGAAAAATATGATAGAGAAAAGAATAAGAGGAGTAAGGGAGTTCATGTTGACATCCCAAGAGAGGAAAAAGGAGAGGTTGTGTTGAGTGAAGAGAGTGGGATATCAAGGAGGGAAAAGAGTAAGCTTGAGAGGAAAGAAGAGAGAGAGGGCAATGAGATAAGAAAAGTCTGTGAGGTAGAGAGAGAAAAACAAGAGGGTTTAAGCGAAGAAAAAGAGAAAAACTTTAGTGAGAGAAAAGAGGCTAAAAGTGAGGAAAACGTTAGTCTTGTGATAAAAGTCAAAGAGAGTGTAAGCAAGAAAAAAAACTTCTTTACTTCCTTACCTATTAACTCTTTCTTGTATTAGTTCTTGTGGATTTATGTGCTTCTTTGAATAGCTTAAATGTAGAAGAATCCATGAGATTTATAATTGATACTTGGCTATATCATAAAAAAGTGTCTTATTTGATACATGTGGTAGAGATACTTGTTTTAAATGGATGTGTGACCAATCTTTTGTAATTTCATGGTAATGCACGTTTTTTGACTACCTTAAGAGGTTTTTATGGGACAAATCTATGTAGGCATAAATTTTATTGGGATGATGATGTCCATATGCTTTATAAAGGAGTATTTACACCTATTATACTTAATTGGGTTAAGAGGACACATGGTCACTATCTTGTTTTATTCTTACCATGTTTTCAGATTAGTAGATGCCATTTACTAGTGCCTGTCTTTGTTTTCTTGCAAGGTCAAAATTCGAGGACGAACTTTCTTCAAGAAGAGAGTAATGATACCATCCTAGGAAGCTCAAATCTATTCAAGGACAAGGATGAATCTTTGGAATCTCAAAGAGGGCCTTTAACTGGATCTCAAGCTAAAAAAGTTGTAAAACAATGTCATTGGACTTCAGGAACGATCAAGGAAGTTGTTAGTTGGGAGGAAGAGCTTATGGATAAAGGATATGAGTTATCTAGGTGTTATTTTTATTTTATGGCCCAAATTCATGTCCATGAAGATGTGAATTAGATCCCAAGAAACATCCTTTGAAGAAGGTTCCAAATCAGGCCACTATTTGACCAATTTAGCACCTAAAATGTGTCCAAACTTGCAGCCCATGAAGTCCCACATAAAGCCACGTTTTTATAGCATAAAAAGGACTTACTTGATGTCCAAGAATGGTACAATACTCGTGCTAGATGTTGAGTGCAAGTTGGTGCCAAGTTGCTTGCAAATTTCCTTAAAGATTTCAAAGATTCTATCAAGATTAGTTTGGGACTTATTTTCATATATTATGGGGCTATATTTATTGCCTTCCTAGTTACTTAAGGTTATGTTTTCCTTTTACTAAGATTTTTGGAATTACTTTCCGAAAATGACTTTGTTTTTGCTTCCTAGTATTTCCGTTTCCTAAGGTAGTTGGATTTGTTGTCCAAAGTAGTTTAGGACTTTATTTACTTGGGTTTTTAGTTAGAATTTCGTGACCCCTCTCTATATAAAGGGGTGTATTCTTTGGTTTTAGACTTAGATTACAATAGACAATATCAATGAAAATTGTGATATTTTTCTTGCACTCTTGTGTATGGCTACTCTTGGATTTATTCTTCAACCTTCAAGACTCAACTTAAGGTGGTAAGATTAAACCTTTTTCGAAATCATAGATCACTTCTAGGTATTCAAGAAAGGTGATAAGTTTAAGCTTATTGTTGTTCTTGTTATTCTACAGGGTCGGGTTTCACAATCTATCTCTTATTTTTAAGTCGCGACCAAATGCGATTAGTTCTTCGTTAGCTAATTGTTGTTGTTAGGATTCAACTTCAAGAATAGACTTCTTGAATTCAAGAAACTCTTTCTTGACTTCAATCTATCTTTAATTTTCCCTTTTTTGGTTTCATTATTTTCTTTTAGTTTCCGCATGTTTCTTGATTTTCTTTAGCAATTCTTGGACCCCTATCGCGTTGTTATCATTGTAGCATAGAAGAGTAACAGAAAGCACATATCAAAACACAAATAAGCTCAACTCTAATCGAGTGGCTAACCCCTCAACACTAACAGTTCTGAGTTAGTAAATCCGACTCGATTTAGAATACACATCCTCATTAGGCCTACCAATGGGCCCCCAAATCAACTCTATTCATCCCCAAATGGATAAATGGCCCTCCAAAAGCCCACAATGACTGAATCATAACACATACTATCATCTGGCAAGCTTTGGCTACATCTTCATAGTCCACAACCACGAAACAATCTGCTTCTGAGAATTCCCGGTCTCCAAATCCATAGAACACACAAATCACCATATCTGATCCCAACTCCACCGCCCAAATGTATAACTCTGATCACCCCACAAGGAGTACTTCGATAATTCCTCTGTGCCACATAGCAAAATTGCAATATCAACGTCCGATCAACCAGGTGAGTACATCAATACCAACTATGCATATGTGGGTCAAAACTCAGTGAGCCTTCTGAATATACACTCTCCTCAGGAAATTCCAAGGAGTAATATCATTCATCTAGTCATCTAAAACCATCTATGTTGTCTAAGAATTCATAACCTTCCTTTCAAAACTAAGTCGTGACCTTGCACATGCAATCTCAATAGCACAAGACATCGCATCTATCATGCCATCGTATGAAAAGCACGAGAATCTCATAATCACTCTAAGTCGCCAGCAGATTACATACTCAATCGGTCATAAACCTTCCATTTGATAATCATATAGGAGAAATCACAATACGCAACATGCTCCTAATGCCAGTAGGAAATACCCATCTCGAACCGTGGTAGAAATCATCAAGAACACTTTGGAAGGCTTTTGCACATAATCAAGCTATCAGAACTAAATACCTCTAACTCAACCAAGACACGCAAGTCACCAAAACCCAAGAGCATTACCACAAAACACATGTAGAAGCTCATCACATCATAAGTACACAAGAACCGATCATACCCATTACCGCGTTGATCCAACCTACTACCAAACTATCCTATTTCTCTGAGTTCCTCTCGAATTACTCTCAAGTTGACACTTCTCCTTGCCAGAACACCATGATCTTTATCCAAATCTCACCACAATAGATCCTAGAATCAAACCACAGCGCCCTAAGGCCTATAAGTCGTTGTATTCCCTCTTGAGCACCCCAAAAGTATCAAAACCGAGACACCCACTCTAAAGAGACCTTATATGAATCTAATGTTGTTTCCTTCACCTTCCTGAAACTGAAATGTATAATCCATAATGATATAGAAATATCGGGAGTCTCGACACCATCCAATGTAAATCTCAGCTTCTAGATACAACTCGTCAAAATTCCCAATTGCTACATATAATTCCTGAATCCATTAGAACCTTCTTGAGAGCCATTGATCAAATCTCAATTCCACCGCCCAAATGGGCCAAACGACATGTGCCGTATTCGCACAATGACACCCAAAGAAGTAATCCACACATCTAATCAACCGAGCAAATTCCTACCCCATGTGCACTACATCCTTCACGAATAATAACTTAATAATTGCATGATTCCCATATACTCATAAAGTGTAATGTGCATCCAGAAACTTCCTTGCTTACGTCATCCTCAAAACTAGCTTCTGCAAGTTATATGCCTCAAACCGAAACCAATACACACATAACCGTGCAATCAACTCGATGATAGTAGACTCCCCCACTTGGCTCAAAGCCATGGAGTAAAACATCTAATAACTTATGATAACCATACCCTATTAGTGTCATAATACCGTAGTGAGATTCAACTAAATCTTTCATAAGCTCATGTAACACAAACCATCTAATACCTTAAATCATCTGTGAATCTCACATTCATCCTCATGACAGTCAGTTCAACTATTACAACCGATCCAAACTCAAAGCGCACAAATATAACACCCACTAGTAGAAAATAAAGCATCCACAAAACATCATAAAATTCACACATATGTAGATTACCTCGCAGGTTATAACCCTCTTGCTTAGCCTCAAACGAACATCCTTTATACCCTTTCACAGCCACAACTACTACACAATCACTTAATCTTCACGAGTCTGAACCCATCAACAAGACATGAATATCTGCTTCGTTCCATAATTAGACAATCATAAAAAATCTTCCAATACGCTCATAACTTAAGACTATACGTCACATCAAGACATAAATCAAGCACCCAATAGTCCTTTCTACATCTTAAGCAAACTCTTCTCGTCACATTCAAACCATTTGAACACATCTCGCAATCACATTATACACGCATCCATCCAGCCACCAATCGAGCCACAGATTCCACTCATAGGGACCCTACCAGACATATAAATCCAAAAAACACGTGCTCAAACAACCGAAATCCCCGTGCTCAAGCTACAGTCAAAACCTGACCTCAAGTCCTCCATCCTAGGCCATCATCATTGACACAAAAATCACATCTCACACCTCATCCATGGAATCACAAGCTGCCGATGCACAACTTATAACGAGCACTCACATGCGTATACGAATGCGTGGAAGGAATTCAAAGAGGTACGCTTAAGCTAAATCAATTCTACACGTTAAAGAAAGAAAGATGGGTGTTGATACCCAATTTGTTCCTCATATTTTATATATATATATATATATATATATATATTCATCATTTGATTAATAAGCATTCACAAGTATGTTTCATAATTTTTAAAAGATGTTAAACCGATTTATTGATGCATTTTATTATATAAATATCTAGTAATTATCCTCCAAATTATTTTTATGATGATTTAATCATATAAACTTATCATTTATACCAACATGATGTTTTAAATATTTTTCAATGATTTTTTTATAATTACCTTTGCATTTTAAGACTAATTGCACACTTTTGTAATAATAGTCCATATATTGTATAACTACATTATTTATGCAGAAAATGAGTTTTTATATTTTTATATTGTTAAGTAATTATTTTTAATCATTTTAGTGCACAAATGATATTTTTGTTATTTATTAACTACTTTTATAAATTATTTTTTATTAAATATTGGGTATTTAAAAACTAGCCTAAAAACTTACCTATTTTCGAACGAATTACTGGCCCAAAATCTAACACCCTAGCCCAAATAACTCCCATCCCAATCAATTAACCCAACCCCACAACCCAGTCGCGACCCATCTAAACCAACCCGACCCAAGACCCCGTCTAATCCTGGTCGTTGATCTCTGAGATCAACGGCCCACATAACTCCTTCCCTCTTAATTACCCTAAACACCCCTGACCCTATTCATTTCTCACCGGCTTCCGCCCCTAAATCCTCTCTTATCCTCTCCTGTCAAACCCTAGCAGTCGTCTCTCTTATTCTATCCCAAATCCGACTTCAACATGGAATCACTCTATGATTCCATTTCCATTTATGCCCTGTCACATCGTTTCCTACCCGATTTTGGTATTACATAAGTACTTGCTCTATTTTGGCAACTATAAATCTCCGAATCAAGGGAGATTAGCTTTAACCGCTTGAATCTGGACAATATTTAGTCCATATATATGGACAATATTTAGTCCATATATATGTTTTTGTTATTTATTAACTACTTTTATAACTTATGTTTTATTAAATATTGGTATTTAAAAACTAGTCTAAAAACTTACATATTTTTGGACGAATTACTGGCCCAAAATCTAACACCCGAGACCAAATAACCCCCATCCCAATCAATTGACCCAACCCCACAACGCAGTCGCGACCCATCTAAACCAACTCGACCCAAGACCCGTCTAATCGTGGCCGTTGATCTCTGAGATCAACTGCCCACATAACTCCCTCCCTCTTAATTACCCTAAACACCCCTGACCCTATTCATTTCTCACCGGCTGCTGCCCCTAAATCCTCTCTTCTCCTCTCTAGTCAAACCCTAGAAGTCGTCTCTCTTATTCTATCCCAAATCCGACTTCAACATGGAATCACTCTCTGATTCCCTTTCCATTTATGCCCTATCACATCGTTTCTTACCCGATTTTGGTATTACATAGGTACTTGCTCTATTTTGGCAACTGTAAATCTCCAAATCAAGGGAGGTTAGCTTTAACCGCTTTAATCTGGACAATATTTAGTCCATATACAACACGACCATGGCTATATGGGTCCGATTGGCCAGGATTCCCGGCCAATCTACGATTTCTGTCAACTAGGGTTTACCTATTATTTTCCCTAAATCCAATTTTTATTTGATTCTGCATGTTAGTACTTCCTTATTTATGTTTGATTTTACAATTTTCCTTGTTTGCTTGTTCGATTTCTGTCACTATATAAACCCCTCCCCCATTCCCCTTTAGGAGAGATTTTGATTATCGCTATAATTTTACTAAAATTTTAAAGCCTTATTTTGTTATTTCTTTATTATCTCGTTCTATACTTTGGTTCATGGCCGGCTGAAAGCCAATGCCACTAGATTCTGGGTTCTTGCTACTCGTTGATGTTCAAAACACTATGGACTTTTGTTCTTTCTTATATTTTCGTTTAACTGGTGAGCTATGGAACCTTTGTAATTTCGTTCCTATGTATCTGCAATTTGCATATGTCTTCACTGCTGAAGTTCGTTAGTTTAATGAGTTTTCTTAGTTGTTTTGTGTGCTATTCTATTTATTTTACTTTAATTTTTAGGTCTCCTTAACGTTTAGCTTCATAATGTTGAGAGCTCAAAGCATGCCTAATCTTGATTCGAGTAAATTAGGTTATTCTTAAGTCTAACTAGCAAATGTGTTACTACTGTTTGGGATCTTTGCGCTTGTTAGCATCTCTTTGGTGTGTTTTATTCTACTTTAGGCTATCAATCCTATTACGTGAACTTGTTTTACTTGCAACTAGTTAATTGTGTTCGAAACATGAATGTTTACAGATGGCATAAGCCTATTCTTAATTTATGTGGTTATATATTGCTTATGTAGCATGTTTTAATCCTGTCAATCACGACTAGTTCTCTATCAATATGCCCCTTTTAGCATGTTTTTGCTCCCCTGATTCACCAGTAGTTGTAGTAATTTGTTTCTCCATCATGTCTAAATGTAGTTCTGCTACTAAATTAGGGTGACTATTTCATAACACTAGGTCCCTGATTCACCAGTAGTTGTATAAGTGGAACCTTTTTCTTTTGTATTATGAGCTGTGTATGATACTTTTCATCAATCCTGCAAACATGTTCTTCCCTAGACTTTGCTAATGTAGGGTTGTTTATGCATTATGTGTTGAACTTGACTATGTCTTTATCCCTTATCATTGTCCCTTAACCTTGGTTTACTATACTTGTTACCTAGGCTCTTTTGAGTTCTCATTCTTAGCCGGCTGAAAGCCAAGGCTACCTAGGTTTCTATCATTAACCTCTCTAGTGTGAGCACTGCCCTGGTTTCTTGAAGCCCTTGGGAACTCTATCACACTAGGATCCTAGTTCTTTGCCACCTTCCTAATTGCTCAACTTTTCCTTTTTACCTACTGGCCGAATCAACTGGTTTTTGGTTGCTTTATGTAAATGAATATATGACTTCTGGATTGTTGTAAAACTATGTGGACTTGAGGTTGAAGGCTTGTCCTGGCTGGGTATATATTTTTAGGCATGTCTTAGGCTCACTTTAGCTATTCTGTAATTCTGTAACTTCATTCATTGGGCTTGTAATAATGTTGTGATAACAATTGGGGTGTTAGTAAAATTGGGAAAAGGGGTTTATTTTAATACTTGCATGAAATGGGTAAAAATCTTGCCTATATGTGTTTACTTTGCTGCTCTGATGTGTGTTAGATAACCTGCCTATAGGTATTTAATTTGTTTAACATATTTTGCTTCCACATGCTAGAAACCATGCCTCTATAAAAGTAAATGACCAATGTCTCAATGTGCATTACATCATATTCATTAGGTGATATAAGATTCTGTTAATTTACGTGCTACCTAATCTGCAATTTAGAAATCATGCCTATAGGGTTAATTGGTTAATACGTTGTTGTCATAGTTGCTCACTTAACAAACATGTCTATAGGATCTAAAATCACTCTTAATTATAGAAATCATGCCTATAATAGTAATCTTACTTGCTTTTTAAGTGCTAATGTTGAACTTTCGGCATTGTCACTTTGAACACTATTTGAAAGCATGAGTAATTCAGAATATTCTCCTGTGGTTACAATCGCCAATTACTGCATAAGTCACCTACATATCATGTGATGACCCAAAATGTCATTCTATGTTAATTTAGCTAAATCTGTGTTCCGAGGCCCCTGAAAGCCTTCGTTAATATCACCTCGATATTCGTGTGCAACCCGAGCGTGTAGCCGGGAAGCTTTTATGTGAAAACATGATGAAAAGTTGAAATTTATAATAAATAATTGATTAAAGTTGACTTTTGTCAACATCTTTGGTAAACGGACCCGGACCCGAGATTTGACGGTCCCGGAGGGTCCGTAAGAAAATATGGGACTTGGGCGTATGCCCGGAATCGAATTCCGAGGTCCCAAGTCTGAGAAATGAATTTTTAAAGAAAAATTCTTTTCCGAAAATAATAATGACTTCTGAAAATGAACTTTTATGTGAAATCCGTGTTACCGGGCATGTATTATGGTTCCGGAGCCCGAAATAGGTTTAATATGTGTTATGTGATTTATCTATAAAATTTGGTGTAAAACGGACTTAATTTGACGTGTTTCGGATCGAAATCGAAATATTTGAGGTTTATGAAGTTTTAAGAAAATTCTATAGATTTTGGAGTTTAATTCATTGTTTTTATGTTATTTTGGTGGTTTCATTACTCGAATAAGTCTGTAGGATGATTTTGATGTCGTATGTACATTGGGTTTGAGGTTCCGAGGGCTCGGGTTAGTTTCGAGTAGGTCCCGGGATGTTTTTAGGCTTAAAATATAGTTGTTGGAGGGCACATAACTCAGATCTATGAACTTACCACAGAGGTCCGCAGTCCTTTTTCGCGGACCGCGCTGAGGGCTTCGCGGCCACGGTCATTTTTTCGTGGTCCGCGGTGGAGGAGCTGAGCCACTGGTCCGACTTCGGAGGCCTATATCTTTTGATCTACAAGGAATTTTGAGATGATTCAAACACGAAAGTTGTAGCCCTTCGTGTCTAGTTGACATAAAGGTAAATAAATTGTAATTTGGACATCCGTAGAGAAAGTTATGGCCAAAATATTAAAGCATGTTACTGCAGTCAGTTTTCTTGGTTTTCTTCAGCTTTTCTTGGTCTTTGCTAGCGCGGCCGCGGTCCATTTTTCACTGACCGCGGTGGGGGACCTGAGAGGGGTATAAATAGACGGGAATTTCAGTTATTTTCATTTTTCAAAGCCCTAAAAACATAAGAGCCGATTTTCCAAACACTCTTTCTTCTCCAAAACATTAGTAAGTGATTTCTAACTCATTATCTTTACTCCTTAACTTCTTTTTACAAGATTTCACCCTAGAATCTAGGCCTAAAATCATGAAATCATAGTAGAAATTAGGGGTTGTGGGTAGAGTTAGGGTTTTGGGAATTTTGGGAAATTCAACCTCATTTTTGGGTCGGATTTCAAAACAAACTATATATTTGGGCTCGTGGGGGAATGGGTGATCGGGTTTTGGTCCGAGCCTCGTGTTTGGACCAAGCGGGCCCGGGGTCGAATTTTTGAATTTTTTGAAGAATGTTAGGAAATGAATAATTAGACTTTGGGATAGAATTATTAAGTCAATATTGGAGCCGAGGTAAGTGTCTTGCCTAACTTTGGTGAGGGAATAGGTATTGTGCCCTATGTGCTATGTGTGTTATCATGTTCAATGCATAGGTGAGGTGACGAGTACCTATGCATTGTGTGTCAAGTATGCACGTGAGTCCATTTTGCTTAATTACTTGTTGTTACCTCAATGATCAATGTGTTATGAAGTAGTTCTTTTGGGAAGTTATGTACTCGTAAGGAATTGGTTATAGCTGAGACCCTTGCCTGGAAA
Source organism: Nicotiana undulata (assembly GCA_005239495.1). Lineage (NCBI taxonomy): Eukaryota > Viridiplantae > Streptophyta > Magnoliopsida > Solanales > Solanaceae > Nicotiana > Nicotiana undulata. Next base: position 47,453 of record ML253517.1, read on the forward strand.
ATGTGTTGATTTTGTTTGTTATTCCCTATGTCGGGTGCTTATGAATTGAAATTTTGGTAATTGATTTCCTTGCCAAGTTGTTATTTGTTGTTGATATTACTTGGGTGAGGAAGAGAGTAAAGTACGAAGGGTGATGTCGTTCCATTCATTCATACATTTATTTATCATTGCAATGTGAGGAAGAGAGTAAAGCACGAAGGGTGATTTCGTGCCATTCATTCATATTATTCATTTATTTATCATTGCAATGTGAAGAAGAGAGTAAAGAACGAAGGGTGATGATGGCCATTCATTCATATCATTCATTTATTTGTTATTGCAATGTGAGGAAGAGAGTAAAGCACGAAGGTTGATGCCGTGCCATTCATTCATATAATTCATTTATTTATTACTGCAATGTGAGAAAGAGAGTAAAAGCACGAAGGGTGATGCCGTGCCATTCATTTCATTTATTCATTATTGCACTGTGAGTAAGAGAGTAAAGCACGAAGGGTGATGCCATGCCATTAATTTCATTTATTATTGCAATCATTTCATATATTTACTTGTTACATCGTGAGGACGAGAGTAAAAGCACGAAGGGTAATGTCGTGCAATTCATTTATATGTTTATTTGTTGTGTTCGACATCTCATTTTGCTTCTTACTTGTTGCCCCTTGCTTGTCCCCGTATTACTTGTTTATCTGTTAAATATCTGTTACTTCCTTGCTATATTTTCTGTAGAACTGTACATGTAGGTTATTGTTGTCGTGTCTAGCCTCGCCACTACTTCGGCCGGGGTTAGGCTCGGCACTTGCTCAGTACATGGGGTCGGCTGTACTGATGCTACACCTGCACTTCTCTATGTTGTGCAGATCCCGCAGCCGGACCCGGTGGACACTGATTGAGGGAGCATCCTTCAGTCCACTCCGGAGATTTCAAGGTAGACCCGCAGACGTTCTAGGCCTTGGCGTCTCCTCCATGCTTATCTTTCCATTCTGTCTTCTTTTTCTTAGTTCTGAGACAGTTATGTATTATTTCTTCGGACCATGTATTTAGTAATCTCATAGACAGTTCGTGAGTTAGTGACTCCAGATTCTGGGATATTGTAAATGAATCGTGTTATGGGTGTTTGTATGTAATTCAGAATTTATCTTCTTCCGCACTTAAAGAGGAATATAAAATGTTCTAGTTATTTCTGTTATTTCAGTGTTAATATGTTAATGTAATTGTGTACGTTGGCTAGTCTAGCGGGTGCAACATTAGACGCAGTTATAGACCGAAGGTGGGATTTTGAGTCGTGACAAGTTGGTATCTGAGCTCTAGGTTGCTTAGGTCTCACTACTCACGGACAAACTTGGTAGAGTCTGAGGGATCGGTACGGAGACGTCTGTACTTATCCCCCGGAGGCTGCAAAGTTAGGAATAACTCCACGTCTCTTCATCTCCATCGTGCGAATTTATTCTATCATCGATGATTGAACTTGCCTACTTTTGTCCTCTCACTAATCTCGACAACACGCGAAGCGTCTACGACCGGACAAGAGATGAAGCCCAAATGACGACAACGATCAAGGGAAGAGACAGAAGCAGAGCACAGTCTAAAGCTCGAACACCAGCACCTATTGTACAGTCTCTAATTGATCTGGATGCGGAGGTTCTAGCTCAGTCAGTACATGTTGTACTAGTTCAGATTCTGGAAGGATTTATAGTTATTCCATCGTTGCAGGATGCACTAGTCCGTTTATTGAGGTTAGACAAGTTACCAAACAAGTTCCACTCCATTTCAGTGGTATATCTTTTGAAGAACCACATGATTTTCTTTTCCGCTTCCATGAAGTATTGCACACCATGGGAATAAGTGTAAAGCAACGGAGTTGATTTATATGAGCTGTGAAGTTTAACATCGTGGATTATCAGGTATTGTGATCTATGACTTGTGCCACGTGGGGAGGTCCACTGTCAAGGAATAGATTGCGAGGCCGCGTGTCATATTGGTTTTGGATTGGAATGTATAAGGCCGGGATTTTGCAAGAGATAAAGCTGGGAATTTTGGTACTTCTACCTCCTTAATAACCCTATACTTCAGTATCAAGGGAGTCATTCAAACAACTTTAAGTCTACAAAAGTCTACTCAGCGTGGAAGTCACGGTTGTGTCGGGTCATAAGACGGTATCAGAATATGCCATCAGGTTCGATAAGTTAACCCATCATACTCCTACATTGGTTCGTATAGCCAGATGGCGAGTCCCCAAACTCATTAAAGGACTCACAAATGATTGTAAATTTTGGACGACTTAGGGCAGGATGATACTTTATGTCGGCTAGTGGTAGAAATTGCGCTAGACTTGGGAGAGTCATATTTCATCAGAGCACTCAGGCTACGTGCCCCATTGCAGCTACAACTCAACTACATGACCACCTAGGGAAAAAGGAGTCGGAATGTCGAAAGTGGAGGCTAGATTCTTAGAGGTGGAGACCTAGTCTGTTGATATATTTTCTATGGTATGGATGAGGTCGTTACATTAAATGGTTTCATTAAAAGAACAATCTCTAATTATTATAAAGTGATGATTTTATGAACTTAATTTGGTTATGCTTATCTAATAAAATTCTTCTAATATGCTCCTCTTTCGGTTGAGCTTCGTAACTCAAAAATACACTTATGTGGATACTTGTTTTGAGAAGTTCTATGGAGATAATTGTATCTATCATTACGTGTTGTAATATTTTTTAACGGAAAATATTTAAATGAAGGAAATGGAATGTTTCGATTGGCACGATATGCATATTGCTTGTGATTCAGAATTGAGGACGAGATCCTCGCGTGTCATTATGATTTGGTATATTTTAGCCGGGCTACGAGCCGCAGTGGAAGTTATGTAAAGATGAGATCCTTGTGATGGAAATTCTTGTGTTTAAATTCTCCCTTGTGAATTAAATTTTGTTTCTTTATTTATCTATAGTCCTGGTAGGAAGTCATGCTTGTTAAAGATTTATGTATAAAATAGGAGTAATAATAATAATATTATTAAGTAAATAAATAAATAAATAAACTAATTAATTATCTGTGAGTAATTTGGCAAATTTGTGCTACAATTATGGAGCCTTAACCTACAAGGTAGGTGCCCGCCCCAGGTGGCGTTAGATGAGGCACGTTATTTTGGGTAATTATGAGGTCTTCAAGCATCGTATCTCGATATCAGTATTGTGAAGGAATTGAAGGAGCAGTTACAGGATTTGGTGGGTAAAGGCTTCGTTAGGCCTAGTGTTTCTCCTTGGGGTGCTCCAGTGTTGTTTGTTAAGAAGAAAGATAGCTCAATGAATGTGTGTATTGACTACCGACAATTGAACAAGGTTGCTGTTAAGAATAAGTGTCATTTGCCGAGGATTGATAATTTATTTGATCAACTTCAGGGTGCTACAATGTTTTCCAAGATAGACTTGAGATTTGGCTACCATCAGCTGAAGATTTGGGCGTCTGATTTCCCTAAGACGACCTTTTGCACTCGTTATGGGCATTATGAGTTTTTGGTGATGTCATTTGGGTTGACAAACGCCCCCGCTGCTTTTATGGAGTTGATGAACCGTATGTTCAGGACATTTTTAGACTCATTTGTGATTGTGTTTATTGACGATATTCTGATTTACTCCCGTAGCCGAGAGGAGCATGAGTAGCACCTTAGAGTGGTTCTTCAGACTCTGAGGGATAGGCAGTGGTATGCCAAGTTTTCTTAGTGTGAGTTCTGGTTGAGTTCTGTGGCATTTCTTGGCCGCGTCGTGCCGGCAGAGGGTATTCAGGTGGATCCCAAGAAGGTTTCAGCAGTTAGAGATTGGCCTAGGCCCACTTCAGCCACAAAGATTCGGAGATTCTTGGGCCTAGCAGAGTATTATCGCCGATTTGTGGAGGGCTTCTCATCCATAGCAGTCCCGATGACCAGGTAGACTCAGAAGGGTGACCAGTTTAGGTGGTCGGATGAGTGTGAGGCGAGCTTTCAGAGGCTCAAGACAGCTTCGACCATGGCACTAGTGTTAGTTTTGCCCACAGGTTCAGGACTGTATACCGTGTATTGTGAAGCTTCACGGGTTGGGCTTGGTGCAGTAATGATGCAGGATGGCTAGGTCACAACCTATACTTCTCGTCAGTTGAAGTTTCATGAGAAGAATTATCCAGTTCATGACTTGGAGTTAGCGGCGATTGTTCATGCCTTGAAGATTTGGAGGCATTATTTGTATGGGGTGCCATGTGAGGTAGTCACTGATCACAAGAGTTTGCAATATTTGTTCAAGCAAAAGGAGTTGAACATGAGGTAGAGAAGGTGGTTAGAGTTGTTGAGGGATTATGATATTAGTATTCTTTATCATCCGAGGAAGGCCAATGTGGTGGCTGATGCTTTGAGTCGGAAGTCAGTCAGCATGGGTAGTCTTGCCTATTTATCAGTTGGAGAGTGACCTCTTGCTTTGGATCTTCAGGCTTTAGCCAACTGATTTGTGAGATTGGAGGTTTCTGAGACTGGCAGTGTGTTGCCTATATCGTGGCCCGTTCTTCATTATATGATCGTATTCGGGCCAGGCAGTATGATGATCGTTATCTATGTACCCTTAGAGATACGGTTCGGCACGGAGGTGCCAAGCAGGTCACAGTGGATGATGAGGGAGTTCTGAGGATGCAGAGTCGTATTTGTGTGCCCGATATTGATGGCTTTCGTGAGTTGATACTTCAAGAGGCCCATAGTTCCCGGTATTCCATTCATCCGGGCGTCGCAAAGATGTACCAGGACTTGCGGCAACATTATTGGTGGCGTAGAATGAAGAAGGATATTGTAGCTTATGTAGCTCGGTGCTTGAACGGTCAGCAGGTTAAGTATGAGCACTAGAGACCCGGTGGTTTGATGCAGCAGATTGAACTTCCTGAGTGGAAGTGGGAGCATATCACCATGGACTTTGTAGTTGGGCTCCCATGGACTAAGAGGATGTTTGATGCGGTTTGGGTTGTTGTGGATAGGCTGACCAAGTCAGCGCACTTCATTCCGGTATCAATTTCATATTCAGCGGAGAAGTTGGCGAAGATATATATGAGAGAGATTGTTCGATTGCATGGTGTGACCATATCCATTATATCAGACCGAGGTACTCAGTTTACCTTGTATTGCTGGAGAGTATTTTTGCGAGAGTTGGGCACACAGATTGATTTGAGCACAATATTTCATCCTCAGACGGACAGACAGTCCGATCGTACTACTCAGATTTTTGAGGATATGTTGCGGGTCTGTGTTATTGATTTTGGTGGTTCATGGGACCAGTTCTTTCCTTTAGCTGAGTTTGCCTACAACAACAGCTATCAGTCGAGCATTCAGATGGCTCCGTATGAGGCGTGGTATGGTAGACGTGTCAGTCTCCAGTTGGATGGTTTGAGCCGGGAGAGGCTCGATTGTTGGGTTCTGAGTTAGTCTAGGATGCCTTGGACAATGTGAAGATTATTCAGGATAGACTTCGTACAGCTCAGTCCAGGCAAAAGAGTTATGCGGATCGCAGGGTTTGAAATTTGTCTTTCATGATAGGAGATCAGGTGTTTCCTCGGGTGTCGCCTATGAAGGGCGTGATGAGGTTCGGAAAGAAGGGAAAGTTGAGCCCTAGGTACATTGGTCCATTTGAGATTTTGGACAAGGTAGGAGAGGTGGCTTACAGACTTTCCTTGCCACCGCATTTATCAGTCGTGCATCCAGTGTTTCATGTATCCATGCTGTCACGACCCGAAATCCCACCAGCGGGCCATGACTTCGTCTAACGTTGAACCCGCTAGACAAGCCAACGTTTGAACTGAATAAAACTTATTAACAACAAATACGAACAGGATAACTAAAATACAACATAGCACTTTCGAAATGAAACCCATAAACAACTCATAGAACTGGTGTCACATACTCACGGACTATCTATGAGATTACTACAAACACAAGGTCTGAAATAAATACATAAGATTGTCTTTGAAATACAAAGTAAGACAGAGCTGAAAGTGGAAAGTAGAAGGTAACGTCAAGGCCCACGAACGTCTGCGGGTCTACCTCAAGTCTCCTGTGTGACTGAATGAGATTCTCCGATCATCAGTGATCTTCGGGTCCGACTACGTAGTCTGCACAACATAGAGAAGTGCAGGTGTAGCATCAGTACAACCGACCCCATGTACTGAGTAAGTGTCGAGCCTAACCTCGGCGAAGTAGTGACGAGGCTAGGACCAACACAACATATGTACCTGTGCAATTTTATATAATAGCAGGAAAAATGGCAACAGAAATAAGCAAGTAAGACAGATACGGGGAGAACATGCTGGGGAGATAGGGTAACAGTATGCTAACACAGAAGTACAAGGTAATAAATGAAGCGTAAAGGCAAGGCAGAAGTATAGCTTCTCAAACATATAATGAACAGGAAAGGCACGGCATGTCCCCTCGTGCATAACCTCACAGTCACTCGGCACGGAATGTCCCCTCGTGCATATATAATAACACTCGGCACAGAATGTCCCCTCGTGCGTAACCTAACAATCACTCGGCACGGAATGTCCCCTCGTGCATATATAACAACACTCAGTCAACACGGCATGTCCCCTCGTGCGACGAATAATAAAACACAAGGCAACAATAATATGAAATTCAACAACACGAAGTCTCAAGTGCATGTAATTATTTAATACAATTCTATTGTCATGGCAAGGAGAAATCATCATTTACAACATCACAAATGCCCGACAAGGGTCTCAAGCTATAACCAACCTCGCATCAGTAATACAATTTCAACAGGGTAAGCCTCAACTGAAATAAATAACTGAATAACTCTCCACGTCATGAAACAACATCAAGTATCACTTTTAATTCATAATTTACTCATAGTGCGGGGAATATTAGGAACATAGCAAATTTCATCACAATTAACTCACGGGCATAGTTGACCGCAACACATAGGCACTCGTCACCACGCCTATACGTTGGACATGGGTTGCAGATAGCAAATAAGACTCTATACCTAATCCCTCAAGCTGAGGTTAAGCCAAACACTTACCTCGGCTCCAAAAATTGCAAGTCAAGCCTCAATCACAGCCTTTCCTCTCGAATCCAACTCCGAATCGGGGATATCTAGACATAATGGATTTATTAACATCAATAAGTACCCAATAAATCAATTTCTAAGCCAAAGTTATGCATTTCCTACTATTCTTCGAAGAATACTAAAATTCGACCCCGGGCCCACATGTTAAGATTTCGAAAATTCGTGAAGGAATCAATTACCCGGAGTCTAAGGATCGAAGTTATGTAATTTATTCAAGAATTTATGGCCTAACATGGAAAATCACGAAATTCCTAAGAACCCTAAAGTTTACTACCTAATTCAATGATTTTAGGTGGTTTATTAGTGAATTAAGCTAGGAATTATTGTTAAAATTAGAAGTTTTATGGGGTTTTACTTACCTCTTACAGTGGGTGGTCGTGGAAGGTGATGCCCCAAGCTTGGATGCTCTCTAATGGAGTTTGAAGATGGAAGGAATGAGGAAAACCCGAAATTTTGGACATTTTAAGTGGGCTGCCAACAGGGGTTTCCGCACCTGCGACCATAGGACCGCAGGTGCGGTCTCGCACCTGCGAGAAAAGGATCGCAATTGCGGAAAAGGGCCTGGGACCCTGGGCTCGCACCTGCGGGGTTGGGAGCCGCACCAGCGGTCCCGCTCATGCGGAATTCTGGTCGCCCCTACGGAAAGGTGGCACCTGCGATGGTCTGGACCGCACCTGCGGTCTCGCGCTTGCGGACTTTGGGCAAAGGGCTGGGGATCGCACCTGCGAGGTTGGGACCGCAGGGGCGGTCCCGCACCTGCGGCTGGGCAACCGCACCTGCGGTCACACCAGCTGCTGTGCACCAGCAGTGGTTTTTACTGGTTTTTGGCCTCGCACGGGGTCCGGGAGGCACCTGGGCCCACCCGAGCCCCCGTCCAAAAATACCAACAAGTCCCAAATCATTAAACGGACTTGCTCGAGCTCACGGAACACTCAATACAACGCTAAAACTCAAAATCACCCCCCAAAACCCCTGAATTCAAAACTTAAGAACTTTGAAATTCTAGAATTCACTTCAACGCGCCGAACTGGCCTAAACCACACGAAATGACTTCAAATTTTGCAGATAAGTTATAAACGACACAACAGAACTATTCCCGGTCTCGGAATTTCATTTGTACCTCGGGAACATAAAATAACTTCTCAAGCCACATTTCAAATTCTTTAGAAACCTCACAAACAAGTTCATTAACTCCATTTTTCCTCACTTGGACCCGAAACCAATCAAATCAAACCTGTTTTACACCAAATCTCAAAGATAAGACAAACAACATATAATAAACCTGTTCAGGGCTCCGGTACCATAACACGGCCCCGGTAACAAGGTTTTCACATAATTATTCACTTCACATTCCTTTATTATTTTCAGAAAACAATTTTCTTTAAAAATTCATTTCCCGGGCTTGGGGCCTCAGAATTCGATTCCGGGAATACGCCCAAGTCCCATATTTTCCTACGGATCCTCCGGGACCGTCACATCACGGGTCCGGATCCGTTTACCAAAAATGTTGACCAAAGTCAACTTTATTCAGTTATTCAATTCAAAAATCCCATTTTTATCAAATTTTCACATGGAAGCTTCCCGGCTACCTGCCCGGGATGTGCACGCATATCGAGATAAGATTAATGGAGGCTTTCGAGGCCTCGGAACACAGATTTAGCTGGAATTACTTAGGATGACCTTTTGGGTCATCACACATGCTCCAGAGGTACATTGCAGATCCATCTCATGTTCTCAACTTCAGCGGTGTCCAGTTGGACTAGGATTTGACTTATGAGGAGGAGTCGGTAGCCATATTAGCTATGCAGGTTCGTCAGTTGAGATCGAAGAGTTATCCTTCGATTCGTGTTCAGTAGAGAGGTCAGCCTGCCGAGGCAGCTACCTGGGAGTTCGAGTCTGATATGCGGAGCCGTTATCCCCATCATTTCTCAGACTCAGGTACCTTTCTATTTCCGTTCGAGGACGAACGTTTGTTTTAGAGGTGGAGATTGTGATGACCCAAAAGGTCATTCTATGTTAATTTAGCTAAATCTATGTTCTGAGGCCCCGAATGCCTCCGTTAATCTCACCTTGATATGCGTGCACAGCCCGGGCGTGTAGCCGGGAAGCTTTTATGTGAAAACTTGATGAAAAGTTGAAATTTATAATAATTAATTGATTAAAGTTGACTTTGGTCAACATCTTTGGTAAACGGACCCGGACCCGTGATTTGACGGTCCTGGAGGGTCCGTAGGAAAATATGGGACTTGGGCGCATGTCCGAAATCGAATTCCGAAGTCCCAAGTCCGAGAAATGAATTTTTAAAGAAAAATTGTTTTCTGAAAATAATAAAGACTTATGAAAATGAACTTTTATGTGAAATCCGTGTTACCGGGCACGTATTATGGTTCCGGAGCCAGGAACATGTTTAGTATGTGTTATGTGAGTTATCTGTAAAATTTGGTGTAAAACGGACTTAATTTGACGTGTTTCGAATCGAAATCGGAATATTTGAGCTTTATAAAGTTTTAAGAAAATTCTATAGATTTTGAATTTAATTCATTGTTTTTTATGTTATTTTGGTGGTTTCATTACTCGAATAATAGCCCGTTTTTCCAAGCTTCTAAAATCAGCTTATTTTGAGAAATGGTTTTCACAAAAGTACTTTAAAAAGTGCTTTTGGTGAGAAGCAGTTTGTGTTTCGCTAATTAATTTGAAAAACACTTTTGAGCAGTAATTAGTGTTTGGCCAAGCTATTGAAAACTGCTTCTAAGTGTATTTTTGTCAAAAGTTCTTCTCAAAAACTGCTTTTGGACAGAAGCTACTTTTTTCTGCTTCTCCAAAACTGCTTCTGCTTCTCCCTAATAGCACTTTTATTTCTTCCAAAAGCTTGGCCAAACACCTCAATTTCCCAAAAAAAAGCTTGGCCAAATAGGCTATAAGTCCGTAGGATGATTTTGAAGTCGTGTGTACATTGGGTTTGAGGTTCCAAGGGCTCGGGTTAGTTTCGGGTAGGTCCCGGGATGTTTTTAGGCTTAAAATATAGTTGTTGGAGGGCACAAAACTCAGATCACTGAACTTACCATCGAGGTCCGCGGTCCAGTTTCGCGGACCGCGCTGAGGGCTTCGCGGCCACATTCATTTTTTCGCGGTCCGCGGTGGAGGAGCTGGGCCACTTGTTCGACTTCGGAGGCTTATATCTTTTGATCTACAAGGAATTGTGAGAGGATTCAAAAACGAAAGTTCTAGCCCTTCGTGTCTAAATTCCATAAAAGTTAAGAAATTGTAATTTGGGCATCTGTAGAGAAAGTGATGGCCAAAATACTAAAGCATGCCACTGCAGTCATTTTTCTTGGTTTTCTTCAGCTTTTCTTGGTCTTTGCTAGCGCGGTCGCGGTCCATATATCGCTGAACGCGGTGGGGGACCTGAGAGGGGTATAAATAGACGGAAATTTCAGTTATTTTCATTTTTTAAAGCCCTAAAAACATAAGAGGCAATTTTCCAAACACTCTTTCTTCTCCAAAACATTAGTAAGCGATTTCTAACTCATTTTCTTTACTCCTTAACTTATTTTTACAAGATTTCACCCTAAAATCTAGGCCTAAAATCATGAAATCAAAGTAGAAATTATGGGTTTTGGGTAGAGTTAGGGTTTTGAGAATTTTGGGAAATTCAACCTCATTTTGGGGTCGGATTTCAAAACAAACTATATATTTGGGCTCGTGGGGGAATGGGTGATCGGGTTTTGGTCCGAGCCTCGTGTTTGGACCAAGCGGGCCCAGGGTGGAATTTTGGAATTTTTGGAAGAATGTTAGGAAATGAATAATTAGACTTTGGGATCAAATTATTGAGTCAATATTGATGATATTAAGTTAATTATGATTAGATACTATCGTTTCGGAGTTGTATTCGAGAGGAAAGGCGGTGTTAGAGGCTTGACTTGCATTTTTGGAGCCGAGGTAAGTGTCTTGCCTAACTTTGGTGAGGGAATTTGTATTGTGCCCTACGTGCTATGTGTGTTATCATGTTCAATGCATATGTGAGGTGACGAGTACCTATGCATTGTGTGTCAAGTATGCCCATGAGTCCATTTTGCTTAATTACTTGTTGTTACCTCAATGATCAATGTGTTATGAAGTAGTTCTTTTGGGAAGTTATGTACTCGTAAGGAATTGGTTATAGCTAAGACCCTTGCCGGGAAAATGTGTTGATTTTGTTTTTTATTCCCCATGTCGGGTGGTTATGAATTGAAATTTCGGTAATTGATTTCCTTGCCAAGTTGTTATTTGTTGTTGATATTACTTGGGTGAGGGACAGAGTAAAGTACGAAGGGTGATGCCGTTCCATTCATTCATATTATTTATTTATTTATCATTGCAATGTGAGGAAGAGAGTAAAGCACGAAGGGTGATGCCGTGCCATTCATTTATATCATTCATTTATTTATTATTGCAATGTGAGGAAGAGAGTAAAGTACGAAGGGTGATGCCGTGCCATTCATTCATATCATTCATATATTTATTACTGCAATGTGAGGAAGAGAGTAAAAGCACGAAGGGTGATGCCGTGTCATTCATTTCATTTATTCATTATTACACTGTGAGGAAGAGAGTAAAGCACGAAGGGTAATGTCGTTCCATTCATTTCATTTATTATTGCAATCATTTCATATATTTACTTGTTGCATCGTGAGGACGAGAGTAAAAGCACGAAGGGTCATGTCGTGCCATTCATTTATCTGTTTATTTGCTGTGGTCGACATCTCATTTTGCTTCTTACCTGTTTCCCCTTGCTTGTCCCCGTATTACTTGTTTATCTGTTAAATATCTGTTACTTCCTTGCTATAATTTTGGTAGAACTGTACATGTAGGTTATCGTTGTGGTGTCTAGCCTCGCCACTACTTCGGTCGGGGTTAGGCTCGGCACTTGCTCAGTACATGGGGTCGGTTGTACTGATGCTACACCTGCACTTCTCTATGTTGTGCAGATCCCGCAGCCGGACCCGGTGGACACTGGTTAAGGGAGCTTCCTTCAGTCCACTACGGAGATTTCAAGGTAGACCCGCAGACATTCGTGGGCCTTGGCGTCTCCTCCATCCTTATCTTTCCATTCTGTCTTGTTTTTCTTGGTTCTGAGACAGTTATGTATTATTTCCTCGGACCTTATATTTAGTAATCTCATAGACAGTTCGTGAGTTAGTGACTCCAGATTCTGGGATATTGTAAACGAATTGTGTTATGGGTATTTGTATGTAATTTAGAATTTATCTGCTTCCGCACTTAAAGAGGAATATAAAATGTTCTAGTTATTTCTATTTCAGTGTTAATATGTTAATGTAATTGTGTACGTTGGCTAGTCTAGCGGGTGCAACGTTAGACGCAGTCATGGCCCGAAGGTGGGATTTCGGGTTGTGACATATCATGCCTAGGTTTAACCGTTTATAACCTATAATCAGTAGGTAACAATGTAGTCACTTAGAAATCGTATTTAAAAAATGGCCTTGCATATGAATCCAGAATCACATTGAGATTATGTCTATAGGATTTAATGACTTTAACGTGTCTCAATTCTGAAGCTGTCAAATGCCTAATTTGTTTGCGTGCATTTGTTGTCTAAGTGCAGAGGCTAACTTGAGCCTTTAATTTCTTTTACATGAAGTCCAATTTGTTTTGTGTGTTGCCTAGTTTTCTCATTTTGAGCAACCTAAGTTAAGTCTAGAACCACCCAAAATAAAGGTCCAAACGCCTCCTGGACCATAGGTATGGGACGGGTGGTGCACGCATAAGGTACAATTTAGAATCAATTAGTGCGCCTTAGGTAACAACTTAAAGATAGTACGGGGTGATCCTTTAGCCTTAAAATCAATTATTTGGTTCATTTTCCCAATTTTGTCTTTTCTCTTTATTTGGACTAATACATATAATTCGAGTTCGACCGGGACCCACAGTTGTGGACTTCGAGGAATGCCTAACACCATCTCCTCGAGGTAATTTGAGCCCTTACCCGATATTTGGTGATGCAAACTGGTTAAACCAGAGTTACTTACAAATAGGTGACCTAACACAGCTCAAACCCGTTAGGTGGCAACTCTCTTTTAACACCCTTCCTTAAAAGGGTTTTCACGTGTCGTAACCTGATTTCGCGAGAAAAAGGGGCGCGACAATGGAAAATATATCCTAAATGTCATGTAGCCTCTCGAAGATAGGTATGTACGTCATCATACCGATCCACAGACTCTACACTAGACACTTGCTCATGACTTGTAGAACCTATGAACCTAGAGCTTTGATACCAACTTGTCACGACCCAAAATCCAACTAGTCGTGATGGCACCTTACCCAACCCGCTAGGTAATCCAATTAACAACTATCCAATTCCAATGAAGTTTAATAAGAAAATTAATTAAAATAAATGTCTGAATCTTATATGTAGCACCCTGGAAAATTTCGAAGTACTTAAGCGCTATTAACAAAGTTGATGTATGCAAAGTATACTATTTTGTGTGCACACGAGGATTATTAATATAATGGATATCAATTAGATATGATAATAATGTACGAGGCATATTATAAGTGATGTGGGGTCTAAGGAGAGCCCTAAGTCCAAGTCAAGTTGGAAATTACATGATAGACTAAAAGTTCCAAATGAGTACGCACAAGACCACACTTTGGACGAGCATATCTACATATATATAAGGAGTTATGTGATGGATGACCTATCAAATTAAATATCTTCGAGTCTATTTCTAACGCTTCAACCGTTTGTCATTTGGACACTCCTACAATAAGTTATGACCAAATTCCCAAAGGCTGGCATAATGTAATTCTGCAGCCAATTCTGCGAACACGGAATCATTCTGCGAACCACAAAAGTGGTATGCGGACCGGAGAATGGTCATAGATCTGGCCAGTGTAGCCAGTTCTGGGCAGCAGTTTTGCGGACTGCATACCCGTTATGCGGCCCATTTTGCGACCGCAGACCTGAGTTCAGAGGGTCTATTTTCCTATTTATGTAACCTGACACCATTTTGATAAATAGCCAATGGGGCTTATTTTTGGGCGATTATCTGATGGTATTAGACAGAGTTAAGAACATTTTAGAGAGAGAAGGAGGAAACCTAAAATTCTAATCATCCAATCTTGTACAAGCCTTGAAACCCAACAAAAAAGCTCGCAAGTTCTTCATCTATGAGGTAAGGTTCCATACCCTAGTTTTCAGTTTTAAATTTGGGTAGAAGACGGATTATTGTGAGTATGATTCATTGGTGTAAGATTATTGTTTATACATGAATGTACCAATAGGGTATGTGGAAGGATTGTTGAGCTTAATTAAGAAAAGATTGGGTTGGGAATAAAGGAAGCCTTGTAGAAGGACCTTGTAGTCAAAATTTGCACCCCTAATGTTTGATAAAATGATCAAATGAGCTGAAACCATGAATATCTTCCTAATTTATGTTCAATTTTGTAATGTCTCAAAATAGATTGGGATTGCTAGGATTTTCGAAACGTTATAGTAACTAAAGGAAAGCTCAAATCGAGGTATGTTGGCAAAACTACTCTCTTAGAATTGAATTCCATGATGTTCCTGTATGTTTCTAGTATGGTTGCTTCAAGTTCCTTATTCTCATGTTCTCGAGAATTTGAGTCGTGTTTCAAATGAAAGCTTAGCCAAATTGTGTGAGAAAAACTCAATATGCTTAAGACTCTTAATTTCTCATAAGTGTACCTAAAGTATTGATTGGAAATGTATTATTGTTGATAATCTATTAAGATTGAAATAAGTGAATTGGGGATATAAAGTGTGGCCAACGTGCCAAGAGTGAAAGTTATAGTTGTGGCCAATGGTGCCAATGAAAAGAAATTATATGAGAAAGATTATGAAATGAGCTTTGATTCCACTGTTCCAAAATTGACTTCGAAAATAGAATTGCCTAAATGCGTATGAACTCAAGTGATGCCGATATGTGGCTATTATAACTAATGCTATGCTTTGTAAGTAGTTTCAATGTGTTTTGCGTTCTTACATAGTCGTGAGCTGAGATTATGTATTGCCCTTTTTGGGGAAAAGTATTTCAAGAATAAAATGTGTTACTTGTTTATGATTTTAACTCGTGCTTTGATTGCCAATCATTTTACTTCATTTCTTGGAAAGAAATCCATTGTGTTTAAAGCCTTCATTATTAATAAACCTAAAATTGTGGTTTCCAAAATATTCTATTCGTTGATATTTATGATGTTGATCCATGAAAGGGAAGAAATGAAAGTGTGGAATATGAAATACAGCCATTGTTCCATGAATGAAGAATCATATGTATGGCCAAGAGAGCCAATGAAATAATGATGCTTAAAGTTGTTGAAATTGCCAATGAGGTTATATACGGTATGAAAGGTTATGAGGTAAATGAATTTGTATTGTTGTTTCCTTTGTAAGCAAATAAAAAATATTTTTGGGAGTATCGATAGTCACCGAGAAAGGGTAGGTTGAATACCTAACCCCGAAACTACACATGTCGGTGTAGTAGTGGATTGTAATTATTCCCCTTATTTAGGATGAGATTGAGTGATAAAATTATTCCCCTTGTGTTGCACTTATGGGCTCCGTTAGGTGAATTGGGACTTAGGAGTGTGTTCAGAATAATTTTGTGATGTCCGGTGTAGAATTAGGCTTGAATTGGCGAAAGTTAGTTTTTGGCGATTTCCGGTCGGCAATGGAAAAAAGGCTATGGGGGTCGGAATGAAATTCTGACAGTTGGAAAAGGTTCGTAATGTCATTTTGGGCATGTCTACAAAATTTTAGGTCAATCGGAGTTGTTTTAGATAGTTTCAGCATCGTTGGTGGATTTTAGAAATATCAAAGTTCTTAGGCTTGAATCCGATGTAAAATTGGTGTTTTGATGTTAAATTTAGTGTTTTGAGAGTGCAACTAAGTTTGAATGATCATATGGGAGGTGTTGGTATGTTTGGTTGGGGTCCCGAGGGGCTCGGGATTGATTTCGTATGGTTGGCGGGAAGTTCGGAACTTGAAATATGCAGCTTCAGCTGCTGGTGCTGGTGTTGGTGTAACCGCACCTGCGGAAGTTTGACCATAGGTGCAGGCCCGCAAGAGCGAGCAGAGCACCGCAGGTGCTGAAGTGAGAGTCTCAGTGGAGGACCGCAGGTGCGGGAGGAGGATCGCACCTGCTAAGTCGCAGGTGCGGAGAAGAGGCCGCAGGTGCGGAAGTTAGCCCGCTTCAGGGAAGTTGCAGGTGCGGACCTGCGACCGCAGGTGTGGGTCCCGCAGGTGCGCTTAAGTGGCCGCAGGTGCGGAACCATTGTTAAGAAATATAAATTAAACCCTCTGTGACTTAAACCTTCTTTTCACCATTTTTGTACGGACAAAGAGCTTTGGGGGCGATTTTTGAAGAGGAAAATCCTTGTTCTTCATAGAGGTATGTGTTTTGATCATAAAAAATTGATTATGGATGATTATAGAACATAAAACCAGTGTAAATTCATGGAAAATCAGTAGAAAAGTTGGGTTTTAGGGCTTGAGATTATGAGACCTTTAAGGGTCGATTTGAGGGGTCAAACGAACTCCGATTTTGGTGTTCTTTATATGTAAGGACTCGTGAGAGGACGAAGAAAACTTTTGTGTAAATATTTCTGAGTTTCGGGACGCGGGCTCGGGGGTCGGGTTTTGACCGGTTTCGGATTTTGTGGTTAAATTTGATATCTTTCGATTGGAAATTGTTCCTTAAGCACATATTGATGATAAAATCTAAACGTGGTAGATTTGGAGCTTTCAGAGGATGATTCGAGAGGCAAGCGTGTTGTGGAATAGTTCTGGGCTAGTTTTGAGGTAAGTAATGTCTTTAAATCCTGTCTTGAGGGTATGAAACCCCGGACTATGCACCCTTTCACGGGTTTTGAAATGAAAAGGTTGAAACTTTGGAGATATACTCCTTACTTAGGCGACTATTGAGTTGCGAAACCAATTTTTAGGCCTATGCTTAAAAGTATTATTATATCTCGATATGATTTGGGCTGTAAGCCATGTTTGGGGCCCATTGCCGATTTGTTTAACCCTTGGGGGATGTTTTTACTATTTTCCTCACTGATATATTATGATTTTTCACTCAGTCTTTTCTATGAAATTGTTTTGACACTCAGATTATTTTGATACTACTTCTTGAAAATAAAACACTGTTTTTGGGTCGAGAACCCGGTATATTTATGGCCTGAAGGGCAAGTTGAGAGTGTCTGACTAAGTGAGGCTGTTGGCCTATATTGTGAGGATGATATGATATAAGTGAGGTTGCGGGCCTATAGTGTGTGATTTATGCCATGTTGTGGCTTATTATAGCGCTTGGGCTGTAGGAGCCCCTCCGGAGTATGTACACACCCTCAGTGAGCGCAGGTACCTAATGAGTGATGCCCGCTGGGCTTATGCTGAGTCATTGTGAGGTTGCCTGATGGGCAGAGTGATTGTGAGGTTGCCTGATGGGCAGAGTGATAGTGAGGTTGCCTGATGGGCTAATACTTAAAGATATTGTGATGAGAAATGATTATGGCCTGAGGGGCAGTTTTATGAATATTTTTACTGCGTTTTCGAAATGTGATTTACTTTGTTTTCAAATTGGTTTTTACTGAGAATTTTACTGAGATATTCTTATATTACACTTGGTTCAAAAGATTTCTGGAAACTGATTTTGAACTTATGTATTTGCTGAATACTACTTGGTGACTTGGTGTTTTACTGGCTTTCGTGAAATTATGTATTTGTACTCTGTGTTTATATTTCTCAGACTGTGATTTATTTTCATTACTACTGAGTTGGCGTACTCATAAAGACTCCATGTGCCTCTGTGCACAGATTCAGGTACAGATTTGGACCAGTAGGTGCCTTGTTCATTAGCAGCAGTTCACGGGACTTCGAGGTAGTTTTCCAGCATCCACAACTTCTCCATTTCCCTTCCTCATTTAGTTTTAGCAATTGATTCAGAGACATATATTATAGTTTTAGCAGATTTAGATTTACTTATTCTTAGATGCTCATGACTATTGACTCCAGTTCTTGGGAGGTTTGTTTAGGCTAATATGGGAACGCTAAGACTTAATTATATTAATTGATGCTATGGTTGCATGCTTATTATTGAATTGTGAACTCTTATAATTGAACAAATACATAGTAAAGTGATGGTTGTGACACCAGTCATATGTACTTATTTTCAGACCTTTGTTTTAGTAATCTCTTAGACAGTTCGTGAGTATGTGACACCAGTTCTGGGATTTGTATATGGGTTTTATTTCGAAGTTGCTATATTATTTTTGGTAATTTGTTAACCTTCATATTGTTGACCATCGATGCCTTAGTTATCTTGTTCGTTTTAGTTGTTAATGAGTTTTATTTAGTTCAAACGTTGGCTTGTCTAGCGGGTTCAACGTTAGACGCAGTCATGGCCCGAAGGTGGGATTTCGGGTCGTGACAATTATAGCGAAAGTGATACATGTTCCAATAGCTTCAACATGACTCCAGGCGGTCCATTGGTAATAAGGACTAATCCTCCGTCATTCTTAGAGTCCAAATCACATGAACATATAAAAGATACTTTTTCGATCTCTTCTGAGTAATCATCTGAATCAATCCAGGACTCAGTTATTGTTTCCCAACAACTACCAGTATCACTGCACATGATCCAAGCTTTAAATATCATTACTTCCCCTTCCAGAAAATATGTAAATTATACGGAGGAAGATGAATAAAGGATGAATCAGAAGATGGACGGAGAACAAGAGAAGATAATCTTTAAAAGGAAAGAAAACGCATCTTATCTCACCTATGCATGCCGTACAACTTCATTTATATGTATAATATTCTAGAATAATACAAAAGGATTGTACCTTGGATAGGAACCGGCAGTAGCATGAGGGAAATCATTCTTTTCACTATCAACATCATTGCAGGTAGTGAAGTCTGAATATAATAGAACATCACTTCCTTCAAGAGCTTTGTAATCAAAACTAGATGTAGTTGCCGATGCAAAAACTCACAAAGCGCATTAAACAAGAAGGTTTTCACTTCTTAAACGGATCTAGAGGAACGAGCCATATCTTTTTTGTTTACTGCAATAGCAAAGGTAACATATGCTCATATCCTTCTTCAACAAATGTATGCCTTTATATTGCTCTCTAACATAACATATCTATAAAGAATATAGACATAATTAATCGTATGCAAACTGTTTTATGGTGAAAGCACAAAATAAAAGCACGATTATCAGAATGAACACTTAATGAAATTATTATGTCCAATTTCAACACTATATTACATTAAGTTTGGCTAACAGAAGATCCTTGAATTATAATCTCGTAAACTTATAGAATTTTGTGAGAATGCAAAATACTATCGAGTGTCAACAGTATATTATATTAATACCACATCATTTTTTATCGCTTGCCAACACCATTCGAGTCATCAGAGTAGTATCATGGTATGATTTCCATGATATAGCTAGGAGCCTATTTCTTTTTGATTGACAATATTAAGCATATTATTACATAAATACTCATACGGTTAATGAAGAATATCAGCCCCAAATTCTTAAATGATTTTTTCCTTTCTCGAGATAAATACAATGAACGTATAGGTGACACTACCAGCAAGAATATCTTCGGTAAATCCAAAAAAAGCTTCTCTGTATTACCATACATTGAAAAGGATTCATGAACTATATTTTATACGTGACCATTATAAAATTAATAAAGAAAAAAAAACAACATCCTTTATCGAGGGTAATAAAAGCTAACAAAGTGGAAATTATATTAAAGTTGTACCCTATTATTTCCCTTCTCTTTAAATTTTCAGTCCAGTTGAAGTCCATCAGCAGTCCAGCCAACGAAAGTAACTCGAACAATCGACTGCAATGTGTGTACTTGACCAGTTAATATCCTCTTATGAATTATCGATCACTAGTAGAAAAATTTAGTAAATATGCTGTAAAATATAACACAACTTACAGGTCATCATAGACTGGAAATTTAATATTGGACAAACAACAAATCAAAGGATTTACTCCTGCAAACTGATCGGTCAAAGTAATTATATAATTGGAAAACATGTAATTCTAAGTAGAACACCAACATAATTGATAAATACTATCACAGCGAGAGATAATTTGAACAGTGATACTATCACAAATAGGGATAATCAGATCTGTAAAATAATACCCAATTCCACAAACAACTATAATTGAAAGTTTAGATATTAGCAAAAACATACCTTGATGAGAAGGAGAAACCCTAAGAACAAGCGGCAGATAAGCTACAGGGGAGCCCAATCCATCTATGATTCTTCGTCAAGTTCTTTTTTTTTTTTCATCGGCGGGGGGAGGGGGGGTGAATTGGCGAAATCTACGATTGAGAGAATGTGAGGGTATTTTCCTTTTATTAAGCGGTTGGGAGTTTGGGGGTGTGGGTTGGCGCACGGGTTGGGAAAAATAAGAGGGAAATTTTAGCGCCTCTTTTATTAATTTGTTTAGTTAGATGACCGGATATTATGCTTTTTAATGACCGGATCTTATCCCCTCGTTAATATCAAACTAAAAATCAATTTTAACGACAAAAAAAAATTTGGTCACTAAAAGTTCACTTATAACGACCGGATTCACATCCCTTCGTTAGGAAATGGTCGTTAAAAACCCTTTTTCTTGTAGTGTTGCCAGTTTTAGGTTGTTAAATCTAGTTCGTAATCAGATAAGCAATATTCAGAAAATACTTACTAGTTTTAATAAACATGGATACCTAAGGCTTCCCTAGGCGAGTGAAAAACATTCCAGTTGCTGTTTCTTAGAAAATAGACAGGATGAGTCTGTTTCGGGCTTAGTCGGGGTGAGAAACAACTGTTTAGATATACAGATCCTATAGAGCAAGTTATCTAAACGCAGGTAGGATGTTAAACATGCAACCAGATTGGGTTTTAAAAATACAGGAAACATTTTAGGCAGTTGGAATCTATTTTAGCGAGATTGCTTATTACACAGATGGTACATGGATACAGTTTCATTAAACTGTCAAACCTAGCACATGATTTCTAGGAGTTCTTTACAGTACAGTTTAACACAAGAGTCTGAATACATGTTGAAAACAAACAAATATTCCTAAAGTCACATGATGTCTAATGAAATTTCTGATAGGTACTTGTTATTATGAACCTAAACAGGATTTCTAGATGTGAGGCATGAATATGCAAAAGATGATATTATTAACAACCATGTCATCTAGTTATTTAACTACGAATAGGATCTTTATGTGAGACGTAATTATAACAGGTATTTTTAGCATGATTTTTCTAAGTGAGTATGCATGTGATGAGATGCAAACATAAATATACCTAAGACATGATTTCTAATGCATGGTAGATATGTCCTAAACAGGATTTCTATTGCACACATTGTCACGACCCGAAATCCCACCTTCGGGCCATGACTGCGTCTAACGTTGAACCCGCTAGACAAGCCAACGTTTGAACTGAAATAAACTCATTAATAACAAATACGAACAAGATAACTAAAATACAACATAGCACTTTCTAAATGAAACCTATAAACAAATCCCAGAACTGGTGTCACATACTCACGGACTATCTAAAAGATTACTACAAACAAAAAGTCTGAAATAAGTATATAAGACTGTCTTTGAAATACAAAGTAAGACAGAGCTGAAAGTGCAAGGTAGAAGGTGACGTCAAGGCCCACGAACATCTGCGGGTCTACCTCGAGTCTCCTGTGTGACTGAATGAGATGCTCCGATTGTCAGTGATCTCCGGGTCCGGCTGCGTAGTCTGCACAACATAAAGAAGTGCAGGTGTAGCATCAATACAACCGATCCCATGTACTGAGTAAGTGTCGAGCCTAACCTCGGCGAAGTAGTGACGAGGCTAGGACCAACACAACATATGTACCTGTGCAATTTTTATATAATAGCAGGAAAAATGACAACAGAAATAAGCAAGTAAGACAGATACGGGGAGAACATGCTGGGGAGATAGGGTAACAGTATGCTAGCACAGCAGTACAAGGTAATAAATGAAACGTAAAGACAAGGCAGAAATATAGCTTCTCAAACATATAATGAACANCATATATAATAACACTCGGCACGGAATGTCCCCTCGTGCATAACCTCACAATCACTTGGCACGGAATGTCCCCTCGTGCATATATAATAACAATCGGAACGGAATGTCCCCTCGTGCATAACCTCACAATCACTCGGCACGGAATGTCCCCTCGTGCATATATAATATAATAACAGTCAGTCAACACGACATGTCCCCTTGTGCAACGAATAATAAAAACACAAGGCAACAATAATATGAAAGTCAACAACACGAAGTCTCAA
>MDKH01192365.1:0-38757 GCA_005239495.1 Nicotiana undulata
TCTCCTACTAGATGCATGTATACTTGTGACACTAGTTCATGGCACACACATTGGTAGACTATTCTTTTGGAGATGTAACTAATTAAGATTAACTTCTTGATCATTGCAATCTAATTGCCCTTGCTATTTATTTATTTCTTATGATTAGTGACTAAAATCTTGGTGTTGGTGGAAAGGTTTTCTTTATAAAAATAAACTAGACTCACTAGACGAATTGTGTTAGCTTGCCTAACATCAATGTTGGGCGCCATCACGACTTAGACTAGGATTTGGGTCTTGACAAATGGGAACAAACAACATAAGAGAATTCATACAGAACTTTCTAGTTCTTTAATATTTACCCTTGTGAATTCTCTTTTATTTTTGCATATCTTACTTAAATTGATATGGCTAAACTAGTTATGCCAATTGGATAAATTATCAATATTTATAAACTTCATGTTTACACCATGACATGTGCAATTATCAATAAATTCCAAGTGTATTATGATATGAGTTTTTATATCATTCTACTTTATTATGGCATTCTTTTATTTGTGTAGTACAAACTTGAGAACAAAACGGGTAGCTTTTCTCATATATATTACCCCGCTACAAGTTGTAATAATAGAAGATATTAAATCTTTCCTTTATTTATAGTCTCAATATAACCAATCGCTTTCGCGAACACTTTAGAAACTTAATAAGTTTCGTTGAGACTTACAACAACACAATGCCTTATTGATAATTAATTTTATTCCTCCAAAATAGTAATAATTGGCTCTTCCAGATCTCTCAATTAATTTTGTACTACCAAATATGTCACGACCCAAAATCCATAAGGTCGTGATGGCGCCGGACACCACTGTCAGGCAAGCCAATCATTAAATGGTTAAGTTACATTTCCTGTTTTAGAAATTTTGAAGTCATTGCCTTTCACTTCATTACATAATAACTTAATACAATCCGCTAAGTAAATACGATAAGCTAATATTCCATTTTAATAAAATACATCCCAGAACCCGGTGTCACAAGTACATGAGCAAATTCTAAGAATTTATACAAATACTACGAAGCGTGTCCGAAATACAAGTTGGACAAGGAATTTAAAAATGAAATACAATACATAGAGGAAAACTCTGCCGACTGCGGGTCGTCTCCGGGTGATGCAGCTGGTCTAAGTCTCCAAGTCATCCATATTGCTGTGAAGGTACCTGTGCAATAAAAATGCACATCAAGTGTAGCATGAGTACGAAAATAACGTGTACTCAGTAAGTATCCCGCCTAACCTCAGAGAGGTAGTGACGAGAGGTCGATTTTAACACTTGCTAGAGGTCAATACAATATAATAGATGAAGGATATCAACATGGTTATACATCGAATAACAAATAGTGACAAGAAAGTTCAACCGTTTCCATAAATTATAAATTCTCTAGTTTCCGCTATTTCATTTAGCAATGTACGTCTATAAGACAATCCAACAGTTCAAGTCACAGATGGTGTATAATATGTATTTATCATGCGTAGGAAATGCCGAGGATCGACGGCCCGTACCAACATAAACATAAAATGTGCACTGCCGAGGGTCGAACCGACCGAACCATAGATGCATCTATCTTCCCCGCTCGCGAATCGATCATGCGACACGGTTATACATAAATAAGGGGTCATCCTGCTCGCGAATCATACATGCGACTCAGGCGCCCATAGTTACACATATTCACACCAATAAACCATATGTTATCAGGAAAATTAGCTATTCAATGGGGTGATAGAATTCCCCTTTTAATGAACATGAAAATAGCATTTAAGCCTTCCTGGGGATTTACTTGCCAATTTCGACAGGGTTCCAAACACTATAAATTTATCCGAAACACAATTATCCAAGGAAGAATCAATTCTCCTTCTAGATGATTAAGAAAATTAATCCCTATCTTTCTTAGAGATTTAATTACTAACTGACAACGTCACATGATATTCTATTGATAAGGTCACAAGTATAACAAGTAGGATAGTGGGTCCTAGACTACCCGGACATAGCATATTAGTAGCTACGCACGGACTCCCATCACCTCGTGCGTACGTAGCCCCCGCAAATAATAGCATGTAGTCATTTAGTTCACCTATGGGAACAATTCCCCCTCACAAAGTTATAAAGGAGACTTACCTCTCTCTGAAATTCCATGACTGACTTCCAAGCCCTTCCGATAACTCCAATTGATGCTCAACGCCCCAAAACAATTCAAATAACGGGAAAACCAATAAAATTTCACTCTAATACTTGTAACAATTCAAATTATATAAATTCCCAACTCCGCTCAAATATTTGACCAAAAGCCCTCGGGCCCACATGCCAGGATTCCGAAATTTCCCGAAGATAAACTCTACCCATGGCCTTACTAACTAAAATATACAATTTACTCAAATTTCCATGCTCGAATTCGTGGTAAAAATCAAAAATACCAAGTTCTAGGTTTTCTTCAAAATTCTATAATTTTCACAATTCGCTACACTTCAATCCGAACCTAAACCATGTATTTAACTTGAAATGAGTTGTAATAACTTACCTTGTGATCCTTGAAGAAAATCTCCCCTTGAAGCTCCCCAAAATCGCCACACCAAATGAGAGAAATGAAGGAAATGGCCAAATTTCCCGTTTTTAAACAATCTGCCCATGCCCCTTTTACGCACATGCGGTCTTCATTTCGCATCTGCGCCTCCGCAGGTGCGGCAGCTCCATCTCACCTGCGGCCCCAGCCAAGCCATCCCAAACCTTGCATCTTCGGCGCCAAAGCCGCTCCTGCGATCCACACCTGCGGCCAAGTCCTCGCAGGTGCGGTCGGACAAGAAATCAGTAGTTTCAACTCCTCTTCAACTTCAAATTTGATCCGTTAACCACCCGGGTACCCGTTCAATTACACCAACCTGTCCCAGAACATCCCACGAACTTGCTCGAGGCCTCAAATCACATCAAACGACGCCGAAACCACAAATCGCACTCCAATCCAAACTTTATGAACTTTGAAATTTCAAACTTCTACATTCAATGCCGAAACCTATCAAATCACGTCCAATTGACCCCAAATTTTGCACACAAATCATATTCGACATTACGGACCTGCTCCAACTTCCGGAATCGCATTCAGACCCCGATATGAAAATTTCCATTTCCGATCGGATTTCTCAAAAACCTTCAAATTCCTATCTTTAGCCAAATGACTTCAAAATGACCTACGGACTTCCGAATTCACTTCCGATCATGCTCCCAACTCAAGAATCACCATACGGAGCTATTCCTAGGCTCAGAATCCCAAACGGACATCTATAACACTGAAATGCCTTCCAACCCAAATTTATGAAATTCTTCTAAAATTCTATCTTCCATAATATGTGCCGAAACGCTCCCGGGTTAACCGACTACCGATCCGAACATACGCCCAACTCCGAAATCATCATACGAACCTGTTAGAACCTTCAAATCCTGATTCCGAGGTCGTTTACTCAAAAACCCAATCTTAGTCCTTTCTTCCAACTTAAGGCTTCTGAAATGAAAATTTTCCTTCCAAATTGACTCCGACCTTCCCGAAATTCAATTCCGACCATGCCTACGAATCGTAATGCTAGAAACGAGGCTTCCCATGACCTCAAACTGCTGAAAGATGCGCTAGAGCTCAAAACGACCGGTCGGGTCGTTATATTCTCTCCCACTTAAACATACGTTTGTCCTCGAACGTGCTAAGAACTGCTCTGGAGTTATCTGAAATCACTGTTTAACACCTCGTGCACCTGCCTGCACTACCACAATCTAGTTGATCACATTAGCTTGGTCGAATCGGAAGATATCTTCTTTTATCCTTCCGATAAGCTCAGAACCTAGTTCCAACACCTGAAATTCTCTGCCAGACCTGTTTCCCAATATATGAATACCGTATCAACTACCACACGAGAGTAACCAGAACACGACGGCGTACCTTTGCTGAATTAGCACCATGCACCGCATAATTCACCATCTAACCACCATGTCATTCTCTGATCCTTAATATCCAAAATTCCATGAATCTGATGCTCCCAATGCACCTTATGATATATATATAAGTCCTGCTATAATGCTGACGATACCACCACAACGGAGGAGATGTGTAGAAATTCATAACCAACTACAGAGTTAACCAAACATTGAATCTTTCCTCTTGACTGAAATCATCATCTCATTACAAACCAATCAATGGTAATTATCCTGTAATATACTTCACATAATCTTATCACACCGATCCTTGATCCATAAATCTCGTCTCACCCAATATGAACTGCTCAGATAACCAATCATCCCAGACATGACTAACAGTCTCACACGATGCCACCATGCGCCAATAGGTCACAACTCGAACATGATACATAAGGAAATGACTCAGGAAGGGACTACTCGACTCACGCTACAAATATGAACCTCCCTCAAAATATATGAAGCAAAACACAAGAAAATAAATATAGGAACCTTACTCAACATCACACTATTGCGGCGTGCAACCCCATCCAAATAACATACCCGTGGCGGCGTGTCACCCGATCCACACATGAATTTTTACATAAGAAGATACACACCGAGCTAAATTGCTCATTACCACAAAATACTGAATATTGATCACAAGCACTCTAAGTGCATAATACCATCCTGGGGAGACTGATAGAGCCATAGGCTACAAAACTCGAGCACAACTAAGGTGCGATATATATACTCTGAATCCCAAGAGCTCTCCTGCTCACATAACGTCATTACTACGCGGAAACTCAACACATCGGAATTTATCAAGCCGTTTCACAACTCACGCGACACAATAGCAACATTACATGAATTGGACGAAGACAGAACAACATCTGATATTCCGAAACCCCTCCCTAAGGAGCGCCATACTGAAATGAAAACATCTGCCTCACATGAAGCCCATAATCCTGTTTAAATCCATTCACACATCTCAAGCCGATTTTTGCTCGCACTGAACTAGGATGATAGCCTTACCCGGGTCCATAATAACCCACTTCTTCTCATAACACGCAAGAACAACCATCATAGCCGGGACAAACACCCCGCAATCCACAACACAATGAACTGAACGCCTTCTAGGCATAAATTCTCAAATAAGCAATATTACATTTCCTTATACTCAGTCTAAATCTTCAATCCAATAAGTGACTACATGTAACACTCATACGAACTTCCCGTGGTCGTGCTCCCACGTCCTTCCTCACAAGGTAACAAGTCTGCACATACATACCACTGACCACGCTAACGCTGAAAAACAAATCAAGAACCCATAACCAGGGTGCAAAGCCTCTTTCACCAAACATCGATCTCAGGTGACACTGAAGACAACATCAACTTACTCCAAACATTCAAATCCCTTGTTCTTGCTCATCCGAGTTCATGGCATCCTTGTTAACACCGGACCGCAATCTTGATCCTTACTTTTAATTCCATGCTACCTACTGCACCCGATATGCCAATATGAAATAGCGCAAGAATTCCATCATAACTCCTGAATCACAGATAGGGTGAACACTTCATCATATAGAAACCTTTTACTTACCTCAATTCAAGAGAACCGTAACAATACACAAGTGAATTCTCGTAATCACAAAACAGGAAAATCCTCAGGGAATAGTCTATACTCCCATGATCTTTCCGGGATCTGCCTACACCTGACAAGCCATAATACTTGAATGCTTCCAATTATGATATATTACGGCGGCCGACAAGCCTCGCACACACTGGCACAAACCACATGCATAATTTAATTGTACTGACGAAACTTATCACTGTCGTACATGTGCCATTTCAACCATGGCTAACCAATCTATCTTCTTTTTAATTATACTTAATTACCTCAGAAATAATAGTAACCCCATTCAACCCATAACAAACTCAACCCTCACTCATCCCGAGTGGCCTTGACTCATGAGACCACGCTGTCTCAATCCCATAAACCGTCTCATACCCTCCTTGTGCGCATTCACAACTCCAGCTAATATACCCCTCCTGATACTCTTTCTCCAAATCTGGAGTTCATTTTCTCTCCTTCCTCCGATACTATCCTGCACACTGAAAATAACATAGAACACCCCAATCATTTTCCCTTTCTCAAAAATTACACTGCAAAAGCTCGATTCTTAATCATACTGCTGCCTGAAACCCTTAAACGCCGCATTCTTGGCCTTCGAATTCATTGGGACCGCTATAAAGAGTCACCCACTCTGACTAGCCCCGAATACAATCAACTCCAAGGCTCTTCTAGCACATGCACGCCTTCTCAATGAAGCACGTGACTGAGTCACTACCCTTACAACTCGCCTATGCCTTAAGCATAAATTCTGAATCTCCCAAAACCTAACCCAAGTCCAATAGGGCCAACTTTTGCACATATTTATCAAATCCCATGCACAATTACCATTTTTACTTCCTTCCCCTTAGTTGAAATAACTTGCCAATATGCCGATAATACGCAACCCCATGAGAAGATAATCCTGCATCCTAATTGCAGGCGGTGGGACTCTCCCACTTAACCTGAAGCTACTCCTTGCACCACTCTGGAACCCACCGAAATTCTTTCTTCATTGCTGACATGACCTTGCTCAACCAACCCGTCAAATCCTTCTAAATTCTCCTGTTAGCACTTCCTGAAAAATTCTCTAGCATTACTCACATATTCGGCCTCCTACCGAATAGCCACTAGGATCCCTCGCAGAAACTTTCCAACAACACAACTGCTAACCTACTCATAGGAGATAACCCACCTGTGTAAATCACCAACTGACACCTTCCAACGACGTTGTACTGCACACTCTCTACAACATCAATACCCCATCCTAATCCTGTTCTCATTCACCAACTTTACCAGTCCGCCCGCTCCTCATGGACATCTACTAAATGCGCTACAATATCTTCTAATTCACCACTATGCTGCCGCTCTCCCACTTTGGTCAAACTCCCCCTCTACGTGACTGCTCGACTTCCACTTCTTACACCTGGCCTCCTAGAAATGGAACCACCGCCTAGAACTTCTCACATATCTTCCTTCATCGTATGCTGCCCAGCTACTTCACAATATTCTGATCCGATGCAACCGAAGAAACCCTAGCATCGGCGAACTTAACACATTCTATTCGATCATGGACGACGATACCACATCACGGATAAAGATTCCACCTCACTTGAAAACACCAAGTCTTATTACTTTATCAACCCAAACTTGAACATTTATAGTCCAATTGCCCTTCCTCCGCCGGAACCAAAAATCTCAAATTATGCTCTGAGAAGACCTCCCTCAAGTCATTCATTACCCTGACATATGGTCAAGCATTTTACCATCATATCAACACCGCACGATAACCAATAGTAAGCATCATAACAATCTGAGTATAGCCTCAAAGTTCTCAGAAACAAAGCTACTGAGCTGAAACAACATAATATTCTTCTACAGGGCAACAATAACAACCCCAACCAACTACACATGGAAAACATCTCGCACCGTATATGTAGCACCATTTCAATTCCTCAAATCCTCGATCCATAGAAAGCGCTTCATGACGTATAAGATTGAGTAGGAAGGAACATAGGCATAAGCCTTAGAGGGATCAAATCGCACGATAAGGAATCAAGAAGGGAAGTACTCCTACAGCCCTATAGCCTCTCGAAGATAAGTACAGACGTCTCCGTACCGATCCGCAAGACTCTACTAGACTTGCTCATGACTCGTGAAACCTAAGGGAACCTAGTGCTCTGATACCAAGTTGTCACGACCCAAAATCCATAAGGTCGTGATGGCGACGGACACCACTGTCAGGCAAGCCAATCATTAAATGTTTAAGTTAAGTTTCCTGTTTTAGCATTTTTGAAGTCATTACCTTTCACTTCATTACATAATAACTAAATACAATCCACTAAGTAAATACGATAAGCTAATATTCCATTTTAATAAAATACATCCCAGAACCCGGTGTCACAAGTACATGAGCAAATTCTAAGAATTTATACAAATACTACGAAGCTTGTCCGAAATACAAGTTGGACAAGGAATTTAAAAATGAAATACAATACATAGAGGAAGACTCTGCCAACTACGGGGCATCTCCGGGTGATGCAGCTCGTCTAAGTCTCCAAGTCAGCCATATTGCTGTGAAGGTACCTGAGCAATAAAAATGCACAACAAGTGTAGCATGAGTACGAAAACAATGTGTACTCAGTAAGTATCCCGCCTAACCTCAGAGAGGTAGTGACGAGAGGTCGATTTTAACACTTGCTAGAGGTCAATACAATATAATAGATGAAGGATGTCAACATGGTTATTACATCGAATAACAAATAGTGACAGGAAAGTTCAACTGTTTCAATAAATTATAAATTCTCCGATTTCCGCTATTTCATTTAGCAATTTACGTCTATAAGAGAATCCAACAGTTCAAATCACAAATGGTGTATAATATGTATGTATCATGCATAGGAAATGACGAGGGTCGACGGCCCGTACCAACATAAACATAAATTGTGCACTACTGAGGGTCGAACGGACCGAACCATAGATGCATCTATCTGCCCCGCTCGCGAATCGATCATGCGACGCGGTTATACATAAATACGGGGTCATCATGCTCGCGAATCATACATGCGACTCAGGCACCCATAGTTACACATATTCACACCAATAAACCATATGTTATCAGGAAAATTAGCTATTCAATGAGGTGATAGAATTCCCCTTTTAATGAACATGCAAATAGCACTTAAGCCTTCCTGGGGATTTACTTGCCAATTTCGACAGGGTTCCAAACACTATAAATTTATCCGAAACACAATTATCCAAGGAAGAATCAATTCTCCTTATAGATGATTAAGAAAAGTAAGCCCTATCTTTCATAGAGATTTAATTACTAACTGACAACGTCATATGATATTCTATTGATAAGGTCACAAGTATAACAAGTAAAGCAGGACAGTGGGTCCTAGACTACCCGGACATAGCATATTAGTAGCTACGCACGGACTCCCGTCACCTCGTGTGTACGTAGCCCCCGCAAATAATAGCATGTAGTCATTTAGTTCACCTATGGGGACAATTCCCCCTCACAAAGTTAGAAAGGAGACTTACCTCGCTCCAAAATTCCATGACCAGATTCCAAGCCCTTCCGATGGCTCCAATACTATTCAAATAACGGGAAAACCAATAACATTTCACTCTAATACTTGTAACAATTCAAATTATATAAATTCCCAACTCCGCTCAAAGATTTGACCAAAAAGCCCTCAGGCCCACGTGCCCAGATTCCGAAATTTCTTGAAGATAAACTCTACACATGGCCTTACTAACTAAAATATACAATTTACTCAAATTCCATGCTCGAATTTGTGGTAAAAATTCAAAATACCAAGTTCTAGGCTATCTTCAAAATTCTATAATTTTCACAATTCGCTACACTTAAATCCGAACCTAAACCACGTATTTAACTTGACATGAGTTGGAATAACTTACCTTGTGATCCTTGAAGAAAATATCCCCTTGAAGCTCCCCAAAATCGCCACACCAAATGAGAGAAATGAAGGAAATGGCCAAATTTCCCGTTTTTAAACTATCTGCCCATGCCCCTTTTTCGCACATGCGGTCTCCATTTCTCACCTGCGCCTCTGCAGGTGCGGCAGATCCATCGCACCTGCGGCCCCAGCCAAGACAGCCCAAACCTCGCATCTGCGGCGCCAAAGCTGCTCCTGCGGTTCGCACCTGCGGCCAAGTCCTTGCAGGTGAGGTCACACCAGACATCAGCAGTTTCAGCTCCTCTTCAACTTCAAATTTGATCCGTTAACCACCCGGAATCCACCTGGGTCCCCCGGGACCCCGTTAAATTGCACCAACCTGTCCCAAAACATCCCACGGACTTGCTCGAGGCCTCAAATCACATCAAACAACGCTGAAACCACGAATCACACTCCAATTCAAATTTTATGAACTTTTAAATTTTAAACTTCTACATTCGATGTCGAAACCTATCAAATCACGTCCGATTGACCCCAAATTTTGCACAGAAGTCATATTCGACATTACATATCTGATCCAACTTCCAGAATTGCATTCTGACCCCGATATCAAAATTTCCAATTCCGGTCGGATTTTTCAAAAACCTTCAAATTCCTATCTTTAGCCAAATGACTTCAAAATGACCTACGGACATCCGAATTCACTTCCGATCGCGCTCCCAACCCAGAATCACCATACGGAGCTATTCCCTGGCTTAAAATCCCAAACGGACATCTATAACACTGATAGCCTTCCAACCCAAATTTATGAAATTCTTCTAAAATGTTATCTTCCATAATATGCGCTGAAACACTCCTGAGTTATTCGACTCCCGATCCGAACATACGCCCAAGTCCGAAATCATCATACGAACCTGTTGGAACCTTCAAATCCTGATTCGAAGGTTGTTTACTCAAAAATCCAATCTTAGTCCTTTCTTCAAACTTAAGGCTTCTGAAATGAGAATTTTTCTTCTAAATTAACTCCGACCTTCCCGAAATTCAATTCCGACCATGCCTACGAGTCGTAATGCCTGAAACGAGGCTGCCCATGACCTCAAATTGCTGAACGACGCACTAGAGCTCAAAACAACCGGTCGGGTCGTTACAACATATCCATCAACATCCATATGGTGAATATCTCTTTCAAAGAGAAAGTTATACCATTATGATCATGGTCAAAATTATATGCAAGATATGTTTCTTGCATTATTGTTATCTTTTAATAATCACATTGCCATAATATTTTGGCATAATGACAACAGGCACGTGATCAATGACGATTCATGCCATAATAATGACATTATTTTCTTATTACATCTCAAATCGTCTTCTAAAGGTGAGTGCGGTATATTCACTACCACTAGCACGTTCATATTCTTTCATAAATCGCATGTTGTCACATTCACATCATGAATTGACCATAATCATGTATATGTGCTTTCCAAATCTCATGTCAAATCGATGGCAAATATTAATTTCACAGAGTGAAGGATTATTTTGAGAATCTTTATTATTCTCATTATCACAATAATGACGATTATAATTTCGTGTATTTCCATGTCCACATCCATTGATACATTCACGGTAATAATTTTGTCTTCTTTCAGACTTAACACATATTGCTATCACATTATCTTAAGGAGAATGAGAATGAAGCAAATTCAATGGGAGTTTTTACTTCTTTGCCCACAATCATACATGAATTTGATCATGGCAAGACATAGCAATTTTACCACTTCAGGTGGTTATAATTTCTTACAACTCTATAAGAGTTATAATCAAAAGTTATTGTCTTTGCATGTAGTTAAAATCAAATTATAGAATTTCAAGAACTTAAAAGAGAAAAATAAAGTATAATACTTCCCTTAAATCCAGAATTTAATCATGAAGGAAGTTCATGGAACAATTGACAAGCATTATGCTCAATCCCAAAGCTTCTACTCAATTGATTAGAGCCCCGTGCTGATAACGTGTTATAAACAATATAAGGAGAAGAAGCGTATTGCAGAGAAAAGTAGAGAGACAATTCTTATTGAATTTTGGGATGAATTACAATGGAATAAGACCTCTCTATTTATAGGGAAAGAGTAACTTAGCCACCAAGTAAAATCCCTACGATCTTTCTAAAATATAGACATTCACCTTAAAGAGAATTCTATTTACAACAAGTTCAATTTTATTGAGACACAAAATAAGCTCATATGATGGCTCGAACCTAGAATTCATTCTGGATGCCATTTCCTCAAAATAGCATGGGTTAGCCAGTTTTTGGACTAATAATCAAAATATAGCCAGCGTTTGTGATGTCATTGAAAAAGAGCTATTGTTTTGCTAATACACGGAAAGTTCCAGCATAATATGCTGGATTATGGAGCTCCACTTCCATCATATTATATTGGACTCCAACACATGGAAAATTCCAGCATAATATGATAGATTATGGAGCTCCTGCTTTTAAACTTCCAGTATATTATGATGGAACTCTAGCACATTATAAAATTCCAACATATTATGCTAGAAGTTCATATGTAAATAATTCAAACTCCACCATATTATGCTGAAATATTTTTATATTTTGAACAGTGTTTTTATTCAGATTTATCTTTATATGAAAAATTGCTAACTTTTGAATACTTTTAAAACTGTGACTATTTTTCAATTACCGATTATAAATTTGATTATTTTTGAATTTCACACTGTCATTTCATACTATGCCTAAACTCATCCCACATTGCAAGTGACATGACTCGTACAATCAAATTCCAGGCCAACGAAATAATGACACAGATCAAGGGGATTTTTTTTTCTTTCCTATGTCATAATTCAAACTTATTTATCAAAGTTCTCTAAAACTTGTCATTCACCCGCTATAACGGTATAATTTACAATTCATATATATATTTCCCCTTAAAAATTTCTCAAATCATGATTAGCGCATTCAATTAAGGGATTCAATTACACCATTTTTTTTTTTCTGCCATCTCCCTTTATCATCTTATTTTGCCGCCTCTCTCTTCTTTTAATTTGCTGCCAATTTATGCCACATATTGTTGTTATCAATTTTTACAAAATGCCACATATTCCCATTTATGTCACATATTTTAATTGTTGCCATTGATTTGTAGATGGTGAAGTATCCTCTATGTCAGGATAAAAAAATACAGTGATTCAAATGAAACCGTCATTCCCGACGGTCATTTTTTTCGGGAACATAAAATTATTCACGTACTGAAATTGCGTAATAACATTTATTTACAACTGTCATATAATAATAATAATATAACCACAATATCATACAATTTAAAATAACTTTCGTAAACTATAATATAAAATTATGTACGATTTTGATACATGTATACAACTTTCATACAATATTCATGCAAAATATAATACAACTATAACAAAATACAACTTTCATACAAATTTCATATAACTATAATATATGTATCATACGATTTTGATACATAAATACAACTTTATGTAAAAGAAAGTATTTATAACTTAAATACAAATTCATATAATATACAATTTAGTTACAACTTTCATTCAATATTCATACCAAAAAATATAGCTAAAACATAATACAACAAAATATAATATTTTATACAAAGTTCACACAACTATAATACAACTTCTTCTTCTTCTTCTTCTTCTTCTTCTTCTTCTCCCAATTCTTCGAATTTTAATATGAAATCATCTAAAATAAACTCTAATATTCACCAAACACCCTTCAAAATCAGATATAAACTTCAAAAAATCTTCCCCATCGTTTACAATATTACCCAAATTCAAATAGATAATAATTTTTTAAAAATTCAAATTCAAAATTAAGGCTTTGAATTTTTTTAATGTTTTTTAATGTCGAAGGAGACAACAGACAAGGACCGGTTCGCTGGTGACAGACGACAACGTCAAAAGAAAAAAAGAAAAAGGAGATGTAAGAAGAGAAGATTAGC
The DNA here is from genome assembly GCA_005239495.1 of Nicotiana undulata. Classification (NCBI taxonomy): domain Eukaryota; kingdom Viridiplantae; phylum Streptophyta; class Magnoliopsida; order Solanales; family Solanaceae; genus Nicotiana; species Nicotiana undulata. The sequence goes on from MDKH01192365.1 coordinate 13,499, forward strand.
ATAGAAGATCTAAAGAAGAAAAAATATGATAGAAGAAGGAGCGAGAGAGAGACGAAGAGGGGAGGGAGATTACTGAACGTAAGATATTCGATTAAAAGGGCTACAATCAAGGGATACCCAATTAATACTGATTTATAAAGAATTAGTAAATTATATATCAAATTATATTTTAAGTTAAAACTGTTAAGATCAGAAATTGAGCAAAGTTGATGAATCCATTGTTAGGGTTTAGAGAGATAAAGCGATGGAAGAATTGAGCATAAGCTCTGTATTGAATTTAATGTTTTGTATCTCCAGAATGTTCCCTGGTCTTTTATATACAATTGGGCCTATTGCCATAACATAAAGAATACAGTCGGAAGTAAATAACTGTAATGGGCCTGTGGCCCAACTACACTACTAACTAATTACAGCCCAAAAATCCAGAACTAACTACAACCCAGATATGTAGTCCAAATCTGTCATGTAACTCCAACACACCCCCCTCCTCCCCGAGTCGAGGGTCTATTGAAAACAACCTCTCTACCTGCATTAGGTAAGGGTAAGGTCTACGTACAGACTATCCTCCCCAAACCCCATATGTTGGGATCAAACTGGGTTTTGTTGTTGTTGTTATTGTTGTATCTTGTAACCTTTTTAACATAGGGATATCCAATGAAGACACAAGGGGAAGCTCTTGGTTGAAACTTGTCTGTATGGCACTTAGACACAGTTGCATAACATAGGCAGCCAAAAGATTTTAAGTGAGTGTATGAAGGTGGACTGCCATAAAGAACTTCAAATGATGTCTTGTTTCATACAACTGAAGAGGAAAACCGATTGATAAGGTAAGTTGATGTTAAGACATAATCACTCCAAAACTTGGTAGGAAGTTTGGATTGAAATAATAAAGCTCTTGAGGTTTCAAGAAGATGCTTGTGTTTTCTTTCTACCACACTATTTTGTTGTGGGGTGTGTGGATAGGTAGTTTGTTGAATTGTCCCAGTGTCAGAAAAGAACTGAAGATCTGAATTAGAAGATCCAAGCTCCAAAGCATTGTCACTCCTAATAACCTTTATAGGAAGTTGAAATTGTGTTTTAACCATTGTTATAAATGCCTTAATTAAAGTGAAGGCATAACTTTTAGAGTGCAGCAGATGTGTCCCTACTGTAATCATCAACTATGGTCAGAAAATATCTTGCCCCAAAATATGATTGAGTGTGGTAAGCTCCCCAAGTATCTACATGTATAAGCTGAAACAGTGCAGTAGAATGAGTAGAGCTATTTGGAAATGGCAATCTAGGTTGTCTTGCTAAAGGGAAAATAGGATAAATGAAAGACTGCTTTGCTGATAAAGAAGAAGAAATAGAAGGTATATTTTTCATTTGTGCAAAAGGAACATGACCCAGTCTGTGATGCCAAAGAACATCATTTTTATTTATATTTTGGTTTCTACTACAAGTTGGTAATGAAACAGGATCATGAAGAGAATCTATAACATCTATATTTGCATTCAAAGGGAAATCATGTACTTCAGCTATGGTATTAAAACTAGAAACAGATGAATCAGAAACAACAGGAAGAGGAATAGATTGTTTAATACTGTCCATGCCATTTTGGGAAACAGATACATGGGAAGTAGGTTGGTTGAAGTAGAATTTGTATAGTCCATGGTCCATTCTACCAAGATCCAGAAGCTTCTTCAAAGAATAAGCGTGTAGAAGTATACATGAATGGAATGTGAATAAAACATAACATTTGTATTGATCAATCAGTTTACTCACTAAAATTAAATTATAGTGAAAAGTAGGTATGTATAAAACATGATGAAGGGTGAAAGAAGGTAACGAAGTAAGAGATCCAGTACATGTGACCTTTACTTTGTAATCATTAGGTAAAGAAACTAGGTGAGGAATAGGTAGAGGAGTAATGTGAAAAAAAGATTTTTATTTGAAGTCATACGGTTAGTGGCTCCAGAATCCACTATCTATATCCTTCAAGCTACATTTGTGAACATGCGCACATTAGAATTACCATTCAGATACACATGTAGAGAAAAAGAACTACCAGCAAAGTTTGCAGAACCTATGATGACAGGTTGAGATGATGACTCATTGAGACCAGATTGCTGAAGAAGACTCATCAATTGAGTATACTGTTCTTTAGTTAGACATGTACCAACGAATCCTCAGCATGTGAAGGAGTATGGTCGGGAACCCCAAGAGACTGCCCTTCAACATTAGCAGCAGTACCAAACTTTTTATCTCTAGTGAATTTGAAATTCTAGGGAAACCCATGCAACTTATAACACTTTTTAATTGCATGACTGGGTTTCTTTCAGTACTTACAAAATAGTGAAGCCTTGTTGTAATCAGAATTGACCCGCTGATTATACTGATCAAATTTCGATTTCTAAAGATATTGTTGCTAAGGTAAAAATTGAGGAGGAAACTTGTTGGAATTAGCATGGAAGGAGGCTGATTCAGAATAAGCGTAAGGATTTGGAAGGACTTGTCTTTGTTTTTCATCTTGTAAAAATATATTACAGACATTATCAAGAGTAGGCAATGGGTGCATCATTAAGATGTTGCTTCTAACTCCTACATAGACTTCATTTAGATCCATTAGAAATTGATGACCTTTATCTTCTTCCTTTTCTTTCTGGAGACCTTCTTTAGCAACACAAGCACAAGCATTAGCATGACTACTGCGCATAATCTCTAGTTCATCCCAAGGTTTCTTAATTTTATTCAAATAATAAGCAACATCTAGGGATCCTTGATAAGTAGAGGAACGTTATCTTTTAATCTCAAACACTTTAGTCTCACTAACAGTCCCATATCTGTTGTATAATTGTTTTCAAATACTCTCAGTTGTTTCTGAATATTGTACACTTTCAATATCTGGGGATAAGTAATTGGTCAACCATGATATGACCATGTTGTTACATCTATCCCATTGTCTATACTGTGGAGAGGTCTCGGCAGGTTTAATACATGAGCCATCTATAAATCCTATTTTGTTTTTAGCAGATAGAGAAACTATCATACTTCGCTTCCAACCCCCAAAACATGTCCCAGAGAAAGGAACACTAACAAGAGATACGCCTCACACATCATAAGGAAGTAGAAACAAAGGGCCAGTAGGTTCAGGAACATAAGGACCAGTATTTGTACTGGAATCGCCCATGATTTTCACAGAAAATGCTCAAAGTAGGAGCTAATTTCCAACAAATATTAGTCTCCAAAAAAAAAAGAATCAACAGAGTACATAAATAAGAAAGAGTGTACCAATCTTCTTTGCGACCTGAATAAGTAAAAGGCCTTGAAGATTGTTGAGAACTGAAACCCTAGCTTCGAAGAAAATCCTCCAAAAACTCCAATTGATGAATGAATCACACAAATTTTGCACGAATTTCTTAGATATGGATGACACTCCAACTCAATCGAGCAAAAGGACCATTAGAAAAACGAAAAACAAGGCGAAGCTCCGACCGCTAAGAGTAGATGAATAAACTACGGTAGCTAACAAACTAAGACCTCCAAGGGTAACACCGATGAGATTAGGAGATGAAGGATCAATGATATCATGGCTCTGATACCATGTTAAGATCAAAGTTGATGAATCCATTGTTAATGTTTAGAGAGAGAAAGCTATGGAAGAATTGAGCATAAGCTCTGAATTTCATGCTTTGTATCTCTAGAATGTTCCTTATTCCTTTATATACAATTGGGCCTATTGTCATAACATAAAGAATAGAGTCAGAAGTAAATAACTATAATGGGCTTGTGGCCCAACTACACTACTAACTAGTTACAACCCAAAAATGCAGAACTAACTACAGCCCAGATATGTAGTCCAAATCTGTCATGTAACTCCAACAAACCTCAATAGTGAAAGTAAATAAGTTTCCAACCTAGTAGGCTTTTGGACATAAGAATTGTAAAATATCAAAAAATGGTGAAAATAATTTTCAGGTGAAAGTGGTATTTGAAATTTAGAGTTGTGTTTGGACATAAATTTCAGTTTGGGTTGTTTTTGAAGTTTTGTGAGTGAAAATTTTGGAAAATAGGTTTCTGGAATTTTTTAAATTTTCGAAAATTTCCAAAATGCATCTTCAAGTGAAAATTAAAATTTTTATGAACAAACGCTGATTTAAAAAAAAAAAATTGGAAAAAAGGGGGAAAATATTTATGCCCAAACGGAATCCTAGTATAACTAAGTAAAAATCTCCGGATCAAGTGATGCGCATGCACATAATAAGTAAGTAAAAATCTCTAGATCAAGTGATGCGCATGCACATTCAAATCGAAGTCCAATAAAAACTTTCCAAGCCTTTAAGTGGCTGGACTTTTGCCAATAACATACGATCTTATATCATATTTATTGTGATAGGTATGAAGATTCATGTGAACCCAATTAAATCAAAATTAATGGAGCTTTGTCTTCATCACAACTCCTCTTTTCCACAATTGTAAATTCTGAACTCAAAAGTCCTCCAATTAAGCATTGGAAAGGAGGATTCTCTTTAGATTTGAGATGTTCTAAGACATTATAATCCTTATTGTTTCTTTAAATCAAATATTATAATTTGGTGCTATTTTTCTTATCTTTAATTTCACATGCACAAAGTTTGTGTTACAACGACAGAAGTTTGTCTTACAATGTAAATCTTTTTCAAAGTTTAAATCTTACCAACTTTTCCCCCCTATTCACGAGTTGATACCTTCAACAAAAATGTTTTTATCAAAATTATATTACTTTTAAGCCACTTCGATAGAGAATGCAAATCTTACTGAGGGCTTCTACTCTTCTTCCATCACATTTTCCCGAAAAATATGAAAAGAGAAGTGGCCCTGCTAGCAAACTGTATTTGTAAAATAATTCTGGAGAAAATAAAATAACATATAAACAGAAATATAAACGAAACAGAAGGTAATTTGAGCCCACAGAATTAGCAGTGTTTCCTTAAGGAATTTAACCCGCTCCTAGTACCCAAGGTTATGGATTATTTTCTCCCAGGATAGAACGAATTACACACTGGTGTAGCGGTACTTCGAACCCCAATGTTTCAACGAACACAAAGTTCGGTAGCAAATCACACTTACTGTTACTTTCTTTGAAGTTAAAACAATGCAGAAGAAAGGAGGAGAACTCAGAAAATCGTATGAAAAATCTGAGAGATTGGACAGGTATTTGTAGCCAATGTTGAGCTCAAACTGAAGAGGTGCAACTCTTCAGAAGGGATGTTTATGTAAAAAACGACCATAACATAAATGCCATAAAATAAATGGCTATTTACGCGACAATAAACCGGGAATTGAAGAGGAACCTTAACTTTTCCGTTAAAAAAACGGATAACGGATAACGATTAATATTCCGTTATATTTAATATTAATATTCGTTGGATTTAATATTAATATTCGTTGGATTTAATATTAATTTTTCGTTTATAAAAAAATGGATATTTAATAACATTTCTATTAATATTTACTATTAACAAATACATTTGGTCCAAAAATTTGATTAATCAATCGATCATTTGACCAAATCTGAATCTGAAGCCGAGAGAGCGACATCAACGACGGCGTGAGGCTTGCCTTCTTCTTAACTCTTTAAGATCTAGAAGAAGAGCAATTCTATATAGACCCATCAAAAATCTTTTCCTCTTCCAATATGGGACAATGTCCTTATAACGACCCAACCGGTCGTTCCATAGAAATTTTATTATTATTCCTGTTTTTCCTTGTCATAGGTTGGTTATACTGTTTATGATGTGTTAGATCCGGTTGGCTCGGAATCGAAATGGTTGTAGTGAGAATTGAGACACTTAGTCTCTAAATATAGCTTTATAGTTGGAAAAGTCAACTGAGAGTTGACTTATTGGTAAACGACCTTGGAATGAGGATTTTATGGTACGGATAGCTTTTTTAGGTGATTTGGGACTTAGGTGCGTGTTCGGAATATTTTTGTGATGTCCGGTGTAGAATTAGGCTTGAATTGGCGAAAGTTAGTTTTTGGCGATTTTTACGGTCGGCAGTGGAAAATAGGTTATTGGGGTCGGAATGGAATTCCTGAAGTTGAAATAGATTTGTAATGTCATTTTGGATGTGTTTGCAAAATTTTAGGTCAATCGGAGTTGTTTTGGATAGTTTCGGCATTGTTGGTGGATTTTAGAAATTTCAAAGTTCTTGGGCTTGAATCCAATGTGATTTTGGTGTTTTGGTGTTATTTTTAGTATTTTGAGAGTGCAACTAAGTTTGAATGATCATTTATGATGTGTTGGTAAATTTGGTTGGGGTCCCGAGGGACTCGGGATTGATTTCGGATGGTTAACGGGCACTTTTAGACTTGGAGTAAATGTTGTTTTTCTGGTGTTTCTGCAGAGGAAATTTTACCGTATGCGTTCGCGGAAGGGGGCCCGCGTTCGCATAGGAGAGTTGGGAGCTGGGGGAAATTCTTTTGTGCGTTCGCGAAGGTGGAGGTGCGAAAGCGAAGGGTAAGGAGGTCTGGGCAGTGCGAACGCGGGTAAGGGGTGCGTCCGCGTAAGGTTAGGATCATCTGAGGGACCCCAGGCCTTTTGTTCTGTGCGTTCGCGGGCCTGGGCGGTGCGTTCGCGGAGGTCTAGGGGATTGGTCAGTGCGAACGCGGACAGGAGACCGCGATCGCGAAGGGGAATTGGGGCCAAGGGATTTTGTGCTTCGCGAACGTGGGGAGAAGGCCGCGTTCGCGATGAATAAAGATCTGGTCAGTTAAATTAAAACCCTTCCGCGACCATGACCTATGTTTCCACCATTTTTTGAACGGGAAGAAGCTTTTGAGGCGATTTTAAGAGAGGAAATCATTGTTCTTCATTGAGGTAAGGATTTTGGACCCTAATACTCGATTATATGTGATTAAGGATCAAAATATCAGTGTTTAATTCATGAAAATTAGTAAAAAAATATGGAGTTAGGGCTTGAGATTATGAGACCTTTTAGGGATGATTTGAGGGGTCAAACGAACTCCGATTTTAGCGTTCTTTATATGTACGGACTCGTGAGATGATGAAGAACATTTTGGTATAAAATTTGTTGAGTTCCGAGACGCGGGCCCAGGGGTTGGGGTTTGGCTAATTTCGGGTTTTGTGCATAAAGTTGATATTTTTCAATTGGAATTCATTCCCTTAGGCATAATTTGATGATAAAAATCTGATCTTGGTATATTTGGAGCACTCGGAAGTTGATATGAGAGGCAAGCGGGCTGCAGAGTAGCTTTTCGGGCTAGTTTGAGGTAAGTAATGTCTTTAAATCCTGTCCTGAGGGTATGAAACCCCAGACTTTACATCCTTTCACGGATTTGGAGTGGCGCACACACTGGATGACGAGTGTGGGGCGTGCACGAATTGCAAATTTGGAAAAATGTACCTTTTTAGGCACCTATTGAGTTGCGAAATTGCTTTTAAAGCTTATTCTCTATAATACTACTATGATTTGATACAAATGGGATGTAAGCCATGTTTGGGGCCTAGTGCTAATCTGTTTTAACCCCTTGAGGCTGTTTTACTGATATTCTCGCTATTTTGAAACTATGATTTTTCACTCAGTCTTTCTTGTGAAATTGTTGACACTCTTATTTGATAATATTACTATTTCTTGAAATGAAATACTATTTTGGGTCGAGAACCCCATTTAATTCATGGCCCGAGTGCATGCTGAGAGTGTCTGACTGAGTGAGGCCAAGGGCCAATGTTGGGAGGATGTTATGATATGAGAGAGGCCGAGTGTCTGAGAGTGATTTATGTCATGATGTGGCTTGTTTATAGCGCTTGGGCTGTAGGATCCCCTCCAGAGTCTGTACACACCCCCAGTGAGCGCAGGTACCTACTGAGTGTGAGTGCCGAGTGACGAGTGATTTGGAGGCATGAGTGACAGTGAGGTTGCCCGCGTGGCTGATACTGAGTGATGGTGAGGTGCTGAGGGAAATTATTACGAGTGATGATTATGGCCCGATGGGTAGTTTTATGATGAATTTTTACTGAGATTTGACTATGATTCACTTCATTTTTCAAACTGATATTACTGAGAGTTTTACTGAGAAATATTGGAAAATATACTTGTTTTAAAGGATTTCATGGAAACTGGTTTTCGAACTTATGTATATTGTATTGAGATTTGATGTTTTACTGTTTTGTGGATTGGTGTTTTGTGTTGTGTGTTTCATATACTTTAGACTGTGATTTATTTTTATTACTACTGAGTTGGCGTACTCATCATTACTCCCTGCACCCCTGTGTGCAGATCCAGGTACTGGTTCAGAGTAGTAGTCGTCCGAGTTCGTGGTCAATGGTTTCGAGATTTCGAGGTAGCTGTCCAGCGTCCGCAACTTCTCCCTTTTCCTTCCTTTATTAGTATTAGTATCTATTTCATAGACATTTTTAAGACATTAGCAGAGTTAGTTTATTTCTTAGATTCTCGTGATCGGTTGACTCCAGTCTTTGGGAGAATTGTTTAGACTGTTAGATTATTATTGGGGCGTAAAGACTTAAAGAGATTATTTTATACTCTGTTTGCTGCTTTTATTATTGATTTTTGAAATATTATAATAGAACAAATGGGTAGTAATGTGATCGTTGGCTAGCCTAATTCCACGATAGGCGCCATCACGGCCTGTTAGGATTTGGGGTCGTGACAGTCCCTTTGTCAAGGAGTGAAACTCAAATATTTCATTTTTCCTCCATTTTCCATTCACCCTTTTTTAAGCTACATTATAGCTTAAAAAATCCAACAATCCCCCACATGAATGAGGAATGGCTATATCACTAAAATATGCATAAAAACTATGTGATTCACAAGCACGGATTAATAGTATCTGGATAAGTAGGTTTCCCTTTGAACTTTTCGTAGTGAACTTATGTCGGATATACTCGGTCAATCGGTAGATTTGATATCTTTGAACTGTCGAACTTTGTTGTATACTTAGACAACCATAAGACACACAATCAACCCTTAACCGTATTTGGTTCTCATTGTTGTGTTCATTTCAGCCATGAACACCCCCTGGTTTCATAAGTGCGTAGAGAACTGACATACAAAATTCTTCTTGAAGCGGCTAACACTTCACACTTACATAGGTGATTCCTAAACGTGTCAGCCCGTAGATACAATATTTGATATATCCCGTATCAAATTTAGAAATCATTAAAAAGCCTTAATGCTTTATCCTTGGTACTGAACATTGTCTCATCACGAGAATGGACCAAAATTTTAGTTGACAATGTTGAACAGTGACGAATGAATTTGTTTGATCTCCTTGAACCTAGATCTTGGGATCTCCAGTCTTCTAGGTAGAGTTACCGCCACAATGACTTGTTCTCGGCCATAGTTCCATTCCCCTCGATGATTTCTCAATTACCTCTCTAGTTAGACCTTTTGTAAGTGGATCCGACTTATTATCGCTTGACTTTACATAGTCAATCGTGATAATTCCTATAGAAAGTAATTGCCTAAGGGTTTTATGTCTTCCTCGTATATAACGAGATTTACCGTTATACATAAGGCTCCCAGCCCTTCCAATTGATCGCAATGTATGCATATTGGTGCCAATGGTTTGGGCCAAAATGGATTGTCTTCCAAGAAATTCCGGAGTCGTTCAGCTTCTTCACCGGCTTTATCTAAGGCTATGAACTCAACCTCCATTGTAGAGCGGGCAATACAAGTTTGTTTGGATGACTTCCAAGATACCGCTCCTCCACCAATAGTGAATACATATCTACTTGTGGACTTAGAATCAGTTGAACCGGTGATCAAATTTGCATCACAGTATCCCTCAATCACTGCAGGATATTTACTGTAGTCAAAGAAAAGTCCTAGGTATGTTCTAAATATAAAAAAAGCTTGTTTCATTGCCATCCAATGAGATTGACCTGGATTGCTCATGTATCGACTCAATTCACTTATAGCACAAGCTATATCTGCTCGTGTACAATTCATGATATACATTAAGCATCCCAACATACGAGCATAATCCAATTGTGATATGCTTGGCCTTTGTTCTTTGCTAATGCAAGATTCACGTCAATTGGAGTCTTTGCAACTTTAAATGTAACGACCCGGCCGGTCGTTCCGTAAGATCTGCATTATTATTACTGTTTTTTCCTTGTCATGCATTGGTTATACTGTTTATGATGTGTTGGAGTCGGTTGGCTCGGGTTCGAAATGTTTGTAGTGAGAATTGAGATACTTAATCTCTAAAAATAGCTTTATAGTTGGAAAATTCAACTGGGAGTTGACTTATTGGTAAACGATCTCGGAATGTGAATTTTATGGCTCAGATAGCTTCGTTAGGTGATTTGGGACTTAGGACTGTGTTCGGAATATTTTTGTGATGTCCGGTGTAGAATTAGGCTTGAATTGGCGAAAGTTAGTTTTTGACGATTTCCGGTCGGCAGTGGAAAATAGGCTATCAGGATCGGAATGGAATTCCAACAGTTGGAGCAGGTTCATAACGTCATTTTGGATGTGAGTGCAAATTTTTAGATCAATCGGAAGGGTTTTGGATGGTTTCGACATCGTTGGTGGAATTTAGGAATTTCAAAGCTCAGAGGCTTGAATTTGATGTGATTTTGGTGTTTTTGCGTTGTTTTTGGTGTTTCGAAGGCTCGACTAAGTTTGAATGATGATATGGGATATGTTGGTAGGTTTGGTTGAGTTCCCGATGGCCTCGTGTGTGTTTAGGATGATCAAGCGGGCATTTTCGGGCCTTAGAGAATTGCTGGTTTTCTGGTTTTTGTGCAGCAGGAAATCCTTCTCTGCGATCACGTGAGAAGAACCGTGATCGCGTAGTTCAAGATGAGGGGAGCAGGATTTTACTCTATGCGATCGCATAAGTGTGTTCGCGATCGCAGAGGTTGGGCGGCTTAAGCAGTGCGATCGCGTGGGAGTTCATGTGATCGCGTAGAGATAGAGAGGCGCGTAAGAGGGGTGGCCAGTTGTGCTACGCGATCGCGTGGGTAGGTTCGCGATTGCGTGGGTTTAAGTCATAATAAATCGTGATCGCGTGGAGATATTCACGATCGTGTAAGGTAAATAATTGAGGTTGTGGAATTGTTCTTCGTGATCGCGACTGGATGTTCGCGATCATGATGAAGGAATGCCTGGACAGTATATAAAAGGCCAGTCCGCGAACCCTTTTCACTTTTCCACCATTTTTGAACGGGATTAGAGCTTTTGGAGAGATTTTGAAGAGGGAAACGATAGTTCTTCATTGAGGTAAGGTTTTTGGACTTTATAACTCTATTATATGTGATTAAGGACCTAAGTAGTGGTGTTTAATTGGAAAAAATCAGTGGAAAAGAGAGAGAAGAACTAAGGCTTGAGATTAAGAGACCTTCTAAGGGTGATTTGAGGGGTCATTTGGACTCCGATTTCAGCGTTCTTTATATGCATAGACTCGTGAGAGGATGATGATCATTTTGGTATAAAGTTTGTTGAGTTTCGAGACGTGGGCCCGAGGGTCGGGTTTTGGCCAATTTCGGGAATTGTGCATAAAGTTGATATTTTTCGATTGGGTTTCATCTCCCTAGCGTATTTTGATATGATAAATCTAATTTTGATAGATTTGGAGAATTCGAGAGCCGATTCGAGGGGCAAAAGTATTGCGGAGTAGCTTTTCGGGCTAGTTTGAGGTAAGTAATGTCTTTAAATCCTGTCCTGAGGGTATGAAACCCCGGACTTAGCATCCTTTCACTATTTTTGAGTGACATACACACAGAATGACGAGTGTGTGGCGTGCACGAATTAGGAAATTGGACATTGGTTCCTTCTGAGGCAACTATTGAGTTGCGCAACTGCTTTCAAATCATATGTTAAATAGTATTACTATGTTTTCGATATATTTGGGATGTAAGCCATGTTTGCGGCCTAGTGCCTATCTGTTTTAACCCTTTGGGCGCTATTTTCTGATATTTCTCGCGTAGTAACCATGATTTATACTCATTCATTCTTTTTGAACTGTTTTGACGCTCACTATTGCTAATATTATCATTCATGAAATAAAATACTATTTTAGGTCGAGAAACCCGTTTATTTATGGCCCGAGTGGCATGTTGAGAGTGTCTGACGGAGTGAGGCCGAGAGCCAATACTGTGAGGATATTTATGTTATGAGAGAGGCCGAGTGCCAGAGTGATTGATGCCATGTTTGGCTATTTATAGCGTTTGGGTTGTAAGAGCCCCTCCGGAGTCTGTACACCCCCAGTGAGCGCAGGTACCTACTAAGTGCGAGTGCCGAGTGCCGAGTGATTGGGAGGCATGAGTGACTGTGAGGTGTTGAGTGACTGTTACTGAGTCATGGTGAAGTGCTGAGTGACTGAGTATGAGTGATGATTTGGCCCGAGGGGCGGTTTATAATGATATTTTTGTTGAGATCTGATTATGATTCATTTCATCGTTCATACTGATTTCTTTGGGAATTTTACTGAGAAACATTGGAAAATATACTTGTTCAAAGGATTTTTACGGAAATTGGTTTTTAAACATATGAATTAAATGTATATGTTGTTAAGACTCAGTATTTTACTATTTGTGAATTGATGTTTTGTTACTGTGTGTTTCTTATCATCAGACTTGATTTATTTTCATTACTACTGAGTTGGCATACTCATCATTACTCCCAGCACCTCTGTGTGTTGATCTAGGTACTGGTACTGAGCAGTAGCCATCAGAGTTCGTACAGCGACATCATTTGGGATTTCGATGTAGTTGTCCAGAGTCCACAACATCTTTATTTTCCTTCCTTCATTACTATTTAGTATTTGTTCGGAGACATTGTATTATGACATTAACAGTGTAGCATTAATCTTAGATGCTCGTGATTTGTTGACTCCATCTCTGGGGATTGGTGGTAGACTGTTAGATTATTTATGTTGTTTAAGGACTTAGAAAATTTTACACTTATTATGGGGAATTATTAATGATTTTGGAAAATTTTATTAACGGAAATGTGTAATTATGTGATAGTGGCTAGCCTAGTTTCACGATAGCAGCCATCACGACCAGTTAGGATTTAGGGTCGTGATATTAAACCATAAGTACTTGAATTTTTCAAGTATTGTCTTAATATAATGAGATTGTGACAATGCCAGACCTTGAGGAGCTTATGGATCTTAAACACCAGAATTAAATCAGCAACTCCCAAGTCCTTCATATCAAACTTGCCAGTTAGCATACGCTTAGTCGCATTTATGTCGGCAATGTCATTACTCATTATCAGCATATCATCCATATATAAGCAAACAATGACTATGTGATTTGGAACATTTTTAATGTACACACATTTATCACATTCATTTATCTTAAAACCATTTGACAACAGTGTTTGGTCAAATTTCGCATGCCATTGTTTGGGTGCTTGTTTTAGTCCGTAAAGGGACTTAACAAGTCTACATACCTTATTTTCTTTAGCTAGAATCACAAACCCTTCGGGTTGTTACATGTAGATTTCTTCCTCCAAATCTCCATTTAAGAAGGTCGTCTTAACGTCCATTTGGTGAATTTCAAGACCATAAACTGTAGCTAAGGCTACTAATATTCGTATGGACGTAATTCTTGTAACTGGAGAGTATGTATCAAAATAGTCAAGACAATCTCGTTGGCTACCTTGACCACAAGTCTTGGCTTATATTTATCAATAATGCCATCATCTTTCATTTTCCTCTTAAATATCCATTTAGAACCCAACGATTTATTTCCAGGAGGAAGATCAACCAATTCTCATGTATGGATGTTCAATATGGATTCTATTTCACTATTGACTTCCTCTTTCCAAAATAATGATTCCGAAGAAGACATGGCTTCTTTAAATGTTCGAGGCTCATTTTCCAATAAGAAAGTCACAAAATCTGGTCCAAATGAAGTAGACTTTCTTTGACGTTTACTATGTCTTGGATACTCCTGATTAAATGTATTTTCTTTTGTTTCTTCCCGAGGTCGTTTAGATACTTCATCAATCGACTCACATTCCTTTTTATACAAATATATATTTTCAAAGAACTCAGCATTATCTGATTCTATAACCATATTATTATGAATGTCGGGATTTTATGATTTATGAACATCGATATGCTTTACTATTAGTCGCATATCCTATGAAAACACAATCAACGGTTTTCGGTCCTATTTTTACCCTTTTGGGTTTAGAAACTTGTACTTTTGCCAAACAGCCCCCACACTTTAAAATAATTCAAGTTGGCTTCCTTCCTTTTCATTTTTCATATGGAATGGATTGTGTTTTGCTATGGGGTACTCGATTTAGTATCCAGTTAGCCGTAAGAACAACTTTTTTATTCCTAAAAAATAGCAGATGAAATAGAAGGCTTAGAAGGGAAATAATGAAATTATGTGATTGGGTCTTCCAAAAGGCTTCCCTCCACAAGTTCTGTGGCAAACCAGAACGTATCAACAATGCGTTCATCATCTCCTTTAATGAATGATTCTTTCAATCCCATTGGATTGGGGCGTGTAAAGGGTCGTTGTTCGATGGATAATTTCATATTCTAAACATATTTTTTCAAAAGAAGATTCATATTCACCACCCCTATCACTTCTTATCATTTTGATTTTCTTGTTGAGTTGCGTTTCAACTTCATTTTTGTATTGTTTGAATGCGTCTATTGCTTCATCTTTACTATTAAGTAAGTAACACAGCAATATCGAGTATTGTCGTCAATAAAAGTTATGAAATACTTCTTTCCACCACGAGATGATATTGACTTCATGTCGCAAATATCTATGTGAATTAAGTCTAAAGGATTTGAATTTCTTTGAACTGACTTATAAGGATGTTTAACATACTTAGATTCCACACATATTTGACATTTTGATTTGTCGCATTCAAACTTAGGCAATACTTCCCAGTTAATCATTTTCCGCAAGGTTTTATAATTGATGTGAACCAAACATATATACCATAATCATTTGACTCAAGTAAGTAAGACGAAGCTGAAATTTTATTATTATTCTCAACAACCATTACATTCAGCTTGAAAATGCCTTCATTGAGGTAACCTTTTCCTACAAACATTTCATTCTTACTTATTACAACCTTATCGGATACAAAAATACACTTAAAATCGTTCTTAACAAGAAGTCCAACAGAGACTAAGTTCGTCCTGATCTCGGGAACATGAAAGACGTTGTTCAAAGTCACCACCTTGCCAGAAGTCATTTTCAGAAATATCTTTCCACATCTTTCAATTTTGGCCGTTGCAGCATTTCCCATAGAAAGTGTCTCTTCGGGTCCAACAGGATCATATATAGCAATCACTTCCCTAACAGCACAAATATGGCGAGTGGCTCCAGAATCAATTCACCACTTCTTAGGATTTCCCACCAGGTTGCATTCAGAAAGCATAGCACACAAGTCAACAACATCTTCGTGCTTTTCAACCATGTTGCTTGACCCTTCTTCTTGTCTTTCTTTGGAGCATGACAATCTGGGGATCTGTGTCCAGCTTTTCCACATTTGTAGCAATTTTCGTTGAATCGCTTCTTGCTTGGGTTGTTTTTCGGTCCAGAAGCCTTATTCCTCTTTCTGTTATTTTGAGGAGCATCCTCAACAATGTTTGCTCCCATTATTGTTGAGTTTCCACGACCTTTATTTTCAGCAGCTTTGTTTTCCTCTTCGATTCTCAACCGAACAATGAGATATTCAAGGTACATCTCCTTGCGTTTATGTTTCAAGTAGTTTTTGAAGTCTTTCCACAAAGGATGTAACTTCTCAATCATCGTTGCAACTTGGAATGCTTCATTGATGACAAGACCTTCAATGAAAATTCTATTATCAAAAAGTAATACTTTCAACATCCGTATTAATTCGACTTATACCTTCAGCAAGGAGATGGTGAATAATCACTTGCAATTTTTGGACTTGGGTAATAACAAACTTGCTATCCACCATTTTGTAGTCCAAAAATTTAGCGGCAACAAATTTCTTCAACCCGACATCTTCAGTTTTGTATTTTCTTTCAAGCACATTTTTTAAATTTCGTGCCCAGTCAAAGATATAAGAATAACTAATATGATACTTAAATAATAATAATAATTATTTCACATTTAAAAAAGATATAAGAATTTAATAGGTCTTAACATATGATATGAATACGGAAGAACAAAGAGATTGACGCATTTCGGTA
This sequence comes from Nicotiana undulata, assembly GCA_005239495.1. Taxonomy (NCBI): domain Eukaryota; kingdom Viridiplantae; phylum Streptophyta; class Magnoliopsida; order Solanales; family Solanaceae; genus Nicotiana; species Nicotiana undulata. The sequence goes on from MDKH01192365.1 coordinate 29,649, forward strand.
ACACTTGATGAGAAAGTGATCATACAACCATTATTTAAGATTAATAAATATGGAGGACTTCATATACTATTAAATATTATATCCCGCAAGAGAATCCCCAATATTTCTGGACATTTTTAAAAAATATATATATAAAATCTTAAAAGTAAATACAAAAGTCATATATTTATACGTCGGTTTGGTTTGAAATTTTTTACTCAATACTAAACCAAATCAAATCAAATTTAGCCAAATTTTTTAATAATTTGATTTGGTACAGTTTTCGATTTGGTTTGTAACCTTAGTGTCAAACATTAGAATGAACAAACGTTGCCAAATGTAAGGGTTTTTTCGATGTTCACAAGGTTTCTTATTTGTCTCATGTTACTCTATATTTTGGCGATATTGTAGCTTAGCCCCTGATTTCTTGCTTGGTGGGATTGTGCTATTAAAACTGGGGCCCAGTTTTTCTGTCTTTATAAGGCATGAATGTCAGTTGTGTAGAAAATCAGAGATTCAAAGATATCGATTTGTCCATCTTTGGGTACATGACAATTCTTGGGAGAAATTTAGTTTGAATCATATGCCTGATTTGAAAGAAATAATAGCAATCTATTTCAAACGGTTACGAGTTCTCTAAACCTAGTCATTTTTTTTAATTCACGACGTAGAATCCAAATCGTGGATATAGGAAAAAAGTTTGTATACCAAAACTTGTAAAAAACCCAGAACAATGCTGCTTTAGATTTCACTGCTTGTGTTAAACAAATTACTTAGGCTCATACAACTAAGAAAGGAGAAGGAGTAAATTTTTTCAACTTTGTGGAATTACATAAAAGTTATTTTTTCTTTTTTGTTACGTAAACATTATTCAATTTTGTATTTATTACCCAAAAGTCATTTTTTTTGTTTTGTTATATAATAATTATTTCCTATACTTTAGTTATCACAATAATCACGTTGACCAAATTTTATCTGAAAATTCTATTATGCCCTTGACATTATAAATACTTTCATTTATGTAATATATTCGTACATTTAATTTTTTTCTAACATTAATTTTCAAGATATATAAGTAGCATTATTAAATTTGTCAGTAACATTACCATGAATAAATCTCAAGTTGTCTTAATCATGCTTAATGAAATATAATGAAAATTAAAATATCAAAGCTCATTAGCCAAGTCATACCCATTAATTTAATAAATAAACACCCACATTTAGCAAAGTGACACATCAAATTAATATTTTTGAAATAAAAATATTAACAAATAAAGCATTAAAAAACTTAATATTAAACACAAATATCTTTGAAACTTTTTTTAAAATTTTTATTGACTATAAAAACGACCATTGGTTAAAAATATTTGTTATATTATTTTAAAATAAATAAACCTAAAGATCTTCTTATCATTCTTATATTTAAAATATGTTCATGTTTGAATATGATTAAACAAATTGAGTACCATGAAAAAATTAAATGTTTGGACATATTATAAAAAAAAAATTCGAGTTATTTTAAGTATAGCTGTAAAATACCTAAGTAAAATATATTATATACTAGTATATAATATAAAAGGTATTACATAAATAAGAGGATTAATGTCAGAACATAATAGACTTTTTCAAGTAAAAATATTATAAAATCTGGCCAAGGTCACTTTTATGATAAATAGAGCAAAGTAAAATAATATTTGTGTAACCAAAAAAAAGTAATTTTTGGATAATGAACACAACGTTGAATGATTTTTACGTTAACAAAAAGAAGAAAAGTAACTTTTATGTAATGCACACAAAGTTGAATGACCACCCATGAAATTTAAATACGAAAACCAATCACCCTCGTAATTCATGAGCTTTCGAAATAAAATTCATAATCCAGAAGGGAATATTTGCAGAGAGACAAATCATATCCTGAGGCTCATTTTGCTCTTCAAGCTCAAGACAACCAAATAGCAGAAGATCATAAGTTATATTCATAATTCATGCCAAGAAACTTTCTAATACAAATAAATATATAACAGATAAACCGAATGATTGCAGCTTTCAGCTACAACCAGCTTATCACTAACAAATGTGTACTACTTGCACTAGAATTTCTAAGTGATATACATAAGGTGATGTTCAATTATATACATAGAATCTGAACCTAAGCTGTTTGCTTCTGGAGAATATTACCAGTAAGCGATTCAGCACGTTCTTCCTGTTTCAGTGGCTGATCATCTGAATCCAGTTCTGGTTGATTAAGGCTCCGTACGAATTGAGTAAATGAAGGGAAATGTTCAGGAGAAAAGAAATCAGCACCCATTCTTTGATATGTGAACAAGCTCATCACTTCTTTTTCACCTGACAAGTTCTTCTTTATCTGTTCAAAACCATTTGAGGCATTAGCAACCATTGAGTTTTGCCCCAAGATTTCCACTCCGTGATTTCTGCAAGATGCTGCGATTTGAGCAACCAATAACTCTGGGCTCGAAAGGGATTCATTCGGCTGGTGCTGGTCCGAGAGATCCATCCCGGGCAAGATAATTTGGCACGAATGCTTTGCGAACATCTCAACTACTGCTTCATAACCATCTCTGTTGGCAGTGTTATAGAAACCTGCTGTTAGCTCGCTTGGGTGGGATTGGGTTCTGTACCAAGAGTGCACAAGCGGAACTTTACCACAAACCGAGATCGGAACGTCATTGAAAATTTCAGAAGCAAGAGAAAGAAGTCGGTTTCCATGTGAAATCAGCTGCTCTGAGTACCAAGAAAGGAAAAAGTCACCATAAATCGTCTCCCAAGATCCTCCATGCTCCTTGAAGAAGTTGCTTGTCATAGGTGATTGGTCATATCCAGGGGCGTCGTGTGGACCACCCAATCCCCATAGAGGATTCCCATTATTTTCAGCATACTGTTTGAGAGAATTCAACATGTATTCATCATAACACTGGAACTCACCAGCTCCCTGATGATTGTTCATTTTGGATGGATTGTGATGGGAAGGATAGCGAAGTTCGCCTTCTGGTCCTAGACCAAAGGAAATTCCCTGAAAGATGACAAAATTTAGCCACTGATGATTTTGACTTCTATATAGGTCACTTAAACGATAACTACTATAGGCGATCATTCATAAAAGAGAGATTAGTAACATTGACAAAAAATCAGGTAACTTACTACAATGGCAACAGGTTAAAATATACTACTAGTATAAATTCTTTACAATCTCAATGTATGTGAGTTAAATACGACGTAACTATAATGCTCAAAAGATTGAATGTTAAACTGAACAATTCATACCGTGATTGTGGAATCCATGAATGGGGAAAAAGCATCCTTGAAACTCTCACAGAACTCTTTGTACACTTGAACTGGAGTCTTTCCATCAAGAACAGGAACATCAGTAACCGCGAACGAGAGACAATCTTTATAGTGTTGTCCTGAACGGTCCTTAAAGAAGATACTAGGGTCAGATTCACCAATCCGAGAAACCCATTCTGGAAGTGGGATTTTCGGTTCCTCTGACGCGTGGAAGCAAAGTGAGACATGAAGCTTAAGACCCATTTTTTGGATCATTTCAGCAAGTGCAAGGTAGCCTGTCCAGTCATACTTTCCCCTGGTTTCCTTCTCAACAACCCCCCACCAAACTGGAAGTTCTATGCCATCTACACCGAGTAACTTCAACGCTTTTAATCCAGCTGCAATTGCTCTAGCATGGTTTACCGTATTAGTACTTGAAACAGCATCAAGTGGCAACCCAACAAATAGTTTCACGCCATCATTCTGCGAAAGCAAGAAATGTCAATATAGCAATAGAACAGTGTTTTCAAAAGCAAAAAGTGCACAAAAATATCAGCAAGGTACATCGGGCTTGAAGCAAAAGCGGGAAGTGAAGCGCACAATTTACAAAATTAAAGAATATCAAACATACGTGGATTTAGTATTATAATAATAAAATCGCAATTAGCATAACCAATTTTAGCATCCAATGCACAATAATGTTGATACAAATCCAACTTCTCAAAGACGATATTCAAAAAGACCAATCAGTTCTCGTTAAGATCACTTTTCCGTTGTTGTTTGAAGTGCACACTTCTCTGAAGCACATACCTTCACTAATGAAGCAATAACTTTTCACTCGCATGGCTTCATCGCTTTAAGCGACCAAAGGCGTCTTTTAATAAACTAACCTAAATGCAAACAATGCACTCATCAAAGGCACTCAATATTTCTAGCTAAAATGCTTTACCAAGCAATGCTGAATGTTGTATTCACAAATTTATAAACAAAACCTAGGACAATTCAAACCATAAGAAACCATATTTATTGATTAAGGAAACAATGCAATCTCCATTAGCTTGTTTAGACTGGCAAAAACACCACAGGATACAAGCTACTCTCTAAAATTTACATTGTCAATTATCTGGATTTCAACACAAAAAAACACCATCTTACTTCCAATTTACTTTTTCCCCAAATATTCAAAGCATTCTAAGCACTTTTTTCATCATAATTTATAGCAAGAAAGATTTACTGTTCCTTGAGTCGAGGGTCTAGAAACCGCTTCTCTATCTTTATAAGTTAGCGGTACCTTGCTACCCTTCCCAGACCCACTTGGTCGGGATTATACCCCACCCTTCCCACACCTTACTTGGTCGTGATTATAAAGCAAAACAAAACAATTAACATATTTTCTGAGTAGCTTAAATTTACCAATCTTTTATTTACCATACAAATGAAATAATAATAAAAAGAGTGAAGTGAAAAAAAGAAAAAGAAAAAAACAAGAACAGTTAGCTTACCGGCTTAGATTTTCTGTTGGTAGAATCATTCTCTGATATAACTGGTTCAACTTGTGAACAAGCAGAGGCTTTCAAACTGAATCCATTCAATGATTTTAAAGGCCATTTAATACTTTGGCCAATACATACTCTTGAATTGTTCACATAAGAAGATATCTTTGAATTAAAATTAAAATTAGCAATTTCTCTGCATCCCAAATCACTCCTACCCAAATTCACCTGAGAACTTCCCATAACTGAAACCTCCATAATTTCCAAAGAAAAAGTTTGAATCTTTATAAAATTACAACCAGAAATTTATTATAGGACAAGAAAAAGGGGCTTGAGTAGAAGAAATTCGGTAAAAATTGAAGAATTTTGAAGGGATTGTAGAAAGAGGAATGGAGATTGAATTGGATTTGGGACCAGTTTATAAAGAAAGAGAAAAGGAATAAAAAGAGCCGCAAGACGAATAAGCCACGTGTCGGTTCCACGGCAAAAGAAAATTCAGCCGCAGATTTTAAGCTTATTTTCTTTCACTGTTCTTTTCTCTTATTATTTCCCTTGTTTGCTCGAATATTGCGTATGTAGCAATTTGCTTAAAGTAGGGAAAAAATTAATACAAAATCTCGATAGTTCTAATGAATTAATCAATGTTGCTGGATGTATAAAATCTAAATTGTTTATTTGTTAGTTTTTTTAATTTATATTTAAGTAGAATTTGTAATCAAACTTTAGGGGAGTTGTGGAAAATATTGAGAGATGTATTTAATGAGATGTAATTATCTTAATTTGTTAAATTAATGATGAATTTATTCAATTGATATGTTTTCTTTCTTCCAGCTGGATTCACAGAATAATATGTTAAATTAACCCCATGTTCATTACTCTTTTCTCATAAAGAATTAAGAATGATAATATCTTATCCAACCACTTTCTGGTTAAACTTCTTTCTCTTTCAAAAATATTTTAAAAATTATCCATTTTTTTATTTTTTATTTTTCCAAATAAGCTAAAACCATCAAAGACTTTGTTTGCTTATATTTAGTAAAAAGGGCCAGTTATGCCAACCAAATTAACGACCATTTGTTTTATTTAATATAATTTCCACCTTCTACTATTTAAAATCAATTGAATAATTCAGTAACCATAAACGAGATGGCAGGACACGTGTCATGATCCTATGGCTATGCTGACTCATTTCCTTGCCAGCTTGGTCAAACAAAGCACTCGTTATATTCGCTGACTCATTGGTTTTGATTGCTCACCATGTGAATAATCATTAACAGTACAACCTCAAGAAAATGTGGATAAGGTTTATGCCTTTATGGAAAATAGATTAATTTTTAATTATAATTTTAGGTTGTCTATTTTACTACAACAATATATGCAATGGATAAAATAATTATCTTCTCTTTCCCAACTATTTGTGAGTACATTTCTAGCTTAAGATACTTTTTAAAAAGAGAAAAACTAATTAAAAGTGCAATGGATTTGATCCTAATTCACGTTGTGAGGTGCTTTTGGCCATAAATACTTTTTTCAGAGTCAGTGTTTGACCATGAAATTTTCAAATTTCACTCGAAAATGAATTCTGAATTTTTTTGAAAATTTTAAAAAATTATTTTTCAAATTTTTTACTTCAAATCACTTTAAAAACAAATTCAAAGCAGTTTCAAACACAACTCTAATTTTCAAATACCTTTTCTACTTAAAATTTTAAATTTTAAAATTATCACGTGGAAAATATGTCTTATATGTGTTTGGTAGTTGAAAGTCCCACTCAGAATAGCACAAGACTATTATGTAAGCCTTGGTCGATGTCTATTTTGTAGAAAAATTCTAGATCTATAATCCACTTAATTTTTGATAAATTCGTGACCAAGGAAATTAAGAAATGACTCATTTATATTGTATTATTGTTTATTATCATCATGATGATGTCATGTATTAAAGCTTCATCATTATTTTGCAATTTGTTACGTATAATAAGTAGGCGTTTGGACATAAGAATTGTAAAGTATATGGTCACATTTTTTTAAGTGAAAGTGGCATTTGGTATTTAGAGTTTTGTTTGGACATAAAATTCAGTTTGAATTGTTTTTAAAGTTTTGTGAGTGATATGAGTGAATATTTTTTGAAAAACAGCTTTTTAAAATATTTCAAATTTTTTAAAATTTCTAAAATATATATTCAAGTGAAAACTGAAATTTTTTAAACAAACGCTGATTTAAAAAAAAGTGAATTTCTTTAAAAAGCTTTATGTCGATATTTTGGAAAACAAGAAATTTTTTTATGTCCAAACGGGCTGTGCTTTGCCCATCATAAGTTCATATAAGTGTGTTTTGCCCATCATAAGTTCATATAAGTGTGCTTTGCCCATCATAAGTTCCTATCTTAAGAGGAGTTTGGTTTAAACACGGCTTATGTCGATATAAATTATATTGGTATAAGTTATGCTGGGATTAGTTAGGTTGAAATTATTTTTATTCATTGTTTGGTATGTTGTAAATATGATAATTGCATAATTTGTAAGAAAAATATATAAGTTATACCGGTGCTAATTACCCCACCCCCCATAAGGTATAAGTTATCCCGATGTTAATTTTAATCCTGAGATAACTTATACATGATTTGCTAACCAAACGAAGGATTAAGGTGGTATTAAATTTTTATACCAGCACTATACCTTCGGTTCATTGGTTGTGTAGATCAAATTATTTTTTGGTCTATTAGAGTAATATTATTTCACAACAAAATTTACATAAATTTCTTGAACTTAGGGTGTGTTTGGTATGAAGGACAACATTTTTCGAAAAATATTTTCCAATTTCCCATGTTTAATTGGCTTAAATATTTTGGAAAAAATTTTCCTCGTCAACTCATTTTCCTCCAATTGGAGGAAAATATTTTCCCTATCAAGAGAAGGGAAAACATTTTTCAAAACTCCTTGTCAACCTTCCCCACCCTATTCCTTACCCTCACCAACCCATCCCATACCCACCCACCTAACCCAACCCCATGCCCTCTCTTCGAAAAGGTTTTTTTCGTCACCACCCACCCCATCCCCACCCTGCAAAAAAATTATTTACTTTTTTTTGGTAATTTTAAAATTGTTGTTTTTTTTTCTGCACCCTTCCCCAACACCCCACCCCCCGCCGTCGCACAACTTATTTTTACTTTTTTTGAAATTTTCAAATTTATATTTCCTTTATCTGCACCTCCACCTCCTCTCCCCCCTCCGGGAAAAAATATTTATTTTTTATATATTTTCAGTTTTACTTTTTTCATCTTTCGGTTTACAGGTTCAAAATTTTACAAGTTATAAAGATATGAGTTCGGAAGTTTATGTGTTTTGAAGTTTACGGATTTAGAAATTATAAAGTTTACGGAATCGAAGTTTCGCGGTTTCAAAAGTTTTATGGTTCATAAATTTATGAAATTTGCGGGTTCGGAAGGTTGTTGGTTCGAAAGTTTATGGTTTCATGTTTATTGTATCAAAATTATTTATGAATACTCTTACGAAAATATTTTCCTTGAATTGTGTACCAAACACCATAAAATAAATAAGATTACTACTTGTTTTTCAAGAAAATATTTTCTTGGAAACATTTTCCATCGAAAACATTTTCTTTATACCAAACACAACCTTAATGTCAATTCAAATGATGTGACATAAAGTTCAAGTAATTAAATACATCACGTTTCTTGTGTTAAGTCTGTCTACTGTTATGGCCAAGCTTCTAAAATCAGCTTATTTTAAGAAGTGCTTTTCTCAAAAGTACTTTTAGAAAAAGTGTTTTTGGTGAGAAGTAGTTTGTGTTTGACTAATTAATTTCAAAAACACTTTTAAGCAGTATTTAGTGTTTGGCCAAGCTTTTGAAAACTGCTTCTAAGTGTATTTTTCTTAAAAGTGCTTCTCAGAAAAGTGTTTTTGGAGAGAAGCTACTTTTTTCTGCTTCTCCAATGCTTCTGCTTCTCCTCAAAAGCACTTTTTTCCATTCAAAAGCTTGGCCAAACACCTCAATTTTTGGCCAAAAATACTTTTGGCAAAAAAAAAAATACATTTGGCCCAATAAAAAGCTTGGCCAAACAGACTATAAGACTAGCTTCTCATTTTCTTGAAATGCAACTCCAACTAAAATTTGCAGGTAAAGTAAATTATAAGTAATAGCTTGCAAAATAGCAAGAATCTCAATGACTCGAAGTCGTATTCATCAAGCACTATAGCGACAAGCACCTCGGGCACGGCCCAGGTCGTGTACTCAGAATGCTTGTACGGGCGAAGTGGACGTTAAGGCATTTCAGATGGTCAACAAGTAGTACAATCAAATGACTTAAGTACTCTTGCTAATGGGGGGGGGGGG